>BSBK01007122.1:0-71944 GCA_027943335.1 Chamaecyparis obtusa | reverse complement strand
TAAGAGATTCAGTAAGAGACCCCAAGGTCCAACACTAAAAGGTAGTTAGTAAAACAATAAACAGACCAACATAAGTGTGAGTAGATACTTTTCCCAATAAATTAGTTGTCTTGTGATTCTTTTGATTTGGAATACATTTAAAAAATAAAATGAAATACAAAAGTCACCATTGATAAATGAATTGAAATAAGGAATAAGTTTTAGTGACTATAGTGAAACAATTTCAAATGCAAGCATTCTAAGATAATTGAAAAAATCTAAACATCTGATGATTCTCAACTGCAGCAAAGAAAAGAGGTAGACATGCTGTTGCCTGGTTAAAATACATAGGATTATGATGGCAAAATCCAGGTCAAATGTGTAATTTAACATAGGAGATGTATCAAGAGGTCCATATACCTCACCAATCAATTTGACTGTTGACATGATTTACTCCATTATCAATAAAATCAAGAATAGGAAGGGTATTCTGGATGGAGAAGGAAACAATCGACGCTTAAAAATATCAGCAAAGTCAGATAGCTGACATTTTAATTCAGTGCTAATATTTTTTTCCTTTTTTTGCTACTAACTGATAACTTCTAATTTGGTTTTATTAAGCTGGTCAGATAGATGAATATAGCTCAGAAACCCAAAAGAAACAATGTACCTAAATTCAAATTATGAAAGAATTTATAAAAAAGTTCTAATACTCACATCAAATATTGTAATTTCAACAGAAATGACAAATCTAGCCTTGTCTGAGATCTTGGCATTGTACTCATATGCTCTTAAACAAGATCCAGACCTAATTCCTTCAACGGCTAATCAAACACACATTGTAACAACAATAAATAAATAACAAAACAAATAAGAGTCTTGCAACCCATCAATCTAACTGAAAAGGCTGGTTGCTAAACCCAAAGCTCATCTATGGGATTCTAGGCTAATCGACAAGCAATTAACAGATCGTTGATTTGTAAGCTTATCTGCAAGAACTTTTGAAAAATGATGAAAAAGATGGAAATCTTGGGTCTCTTCTCCATGTCCTTGGAAACAGATTGACACTCTTATTTTCATTCACTCAACAAGGAAAGTAAATTACAAATAAAGAAGATCGGTTAAGGTGGTCATGCACCTCAAACTGGAGCCTACTCAGTGAGGCTCAACAATGCATCCTACTTGGCTGGCAATAAAATGCCTCCCAAAAGTTGGAGCATTTGCATTAGTGGATTTAAAGAACAAGGTGTTCGCTAGGGATTCAATGATCTCATTAGTCAATCTACCTAAAAACTTATTACATATTGTCACTAAATCCAGAGCTCATCTATGAGATTTCTAGGATAACTGACAAACAATTAACAAATCATTGATTTCTAGGCTTATCTGCAAGAACTTAAAAAATGATGAAAAAATGCAAATCTTAGGTCTATTCCATGTGTCTTAGCTCAACCTCTTAAGCTTGTGAAGATTCTAGATCCAAAACCAAAATATCAGATGATTGAAGAGATGTGTTAAGCATCAAATTTCTTTAGACCAAACCTGATTCAACAACTCTTAAAAACAGAGCAGCTAGCCAGCGAGAATATATCACACACACATTCAAAAACTAGTAAGTAGATTACCTAAAAGAAGAATTATTTATACAAGCTGAAGATTCTCATTTGAAAATTAATTTGAGCCAGTCATTTTGAGCCTCATTAATTTAGGCACAACAATTTATTGTTTGTATTGTCAGCGCATAAATTGAATGGAGGGAGAAAATATCGTTCCAAATTAAACCCATGGAATTAACTATAGTATAGTAAGTAGATTACCTGAAAGAAAGAATTCTGCCCGTTGTCATTCATCTGCTTCTTCTCTTGTCTCTTCTTTTGCTACCACCATGGACATATGAACCAGCGTGGACACTCAAGCCAAGCGAGAGGGGAAAAGTTATCA
This sequence comes from Chamaecyparis obtusa, assembly GCA_027943335.1. NCBI lineage: Eukaryota > Viridiplantae > Streptophyta > Pinopsida > Cupressales > Cupressaceae > Chamaecyparis > Chamaecyparis obtusa. Next base: position 70,024 of record BSBK01007122.1, on the reverse strand, counting down.
AGTGAAAATAAGAAAAAGTATACAGCTATAGAAAATAAGACATTTGGGAAAATAAGAGAATAAGGAGTCCAGTTTTCCCTGACTATTTATAACCCTTCGATATTTTGAATTTCTTCGTGCTTTATTTGTTTTAATGCTTTGTTTTCAATACTTTATTGTTTTTAATGCTTGCTTTATTCCTCAACGGTGTTACCTAGCTTTTTTAATGCTTTAATGCATTCTTTATGCTTTATGGTAACTATTGCTTTAATGCTTTCATTATGCTTTATTCCAATCAAATTTCGATTTTTTTTTTGAAACTATTCTTATTTCCTAAAGTCTGAGAATTTTGTCATATTTAAGAAATTTAAAAAATGCTATTTATTTATATTTTTATTAGCTCACACCAAAAAAGGTAGGAGAAAAATAATATTTAAAAACATAAATAACAAAAATTAAAAAAACCTCATGACTGTTGACCATTACGTCATTTAAAACAAATTGTGGGGAAACCATTAAAGAACTATAAATATTGTAGTTGTCGTCCTATTTATTCTCGTTCTTCGCATTGTGTTTGATGCATTTGTGTTTTCCCTTCCTAGTGTGTGCAAAGCCGAACATAAAGAGTTACCATTTGGACATTGTTTTGGTGTTATTAGCATTGTGATTGTGGGGCAAAGATTAGGAACTGTAAAAGGACTTTGATAGGTAATGATTTATTTCATATCAGATGGTTTCCCTTCTTTCCAACATTTTCCTTTTCTTCATTTGAATCTTTTCACTTGAGATTATGATTCTTTTCTTTAATCTTGAAACGATGCGCATATTAAATTTTAGATTTCTCCATTGGAGAGTCAGTGAGATAGAAAAGAGATAATCTTTTAATGGTGAGAGCAGTTTTTTCATAAGATTAGTGACTTACCTTTAATTTGATTTTCTTTTGGTTTCAGACAATGGGAGAAACCTATGTATCCTTTTCTCTTTTCCATTCTTTTGATTTGGTTTTCAGCTTTCTATTGTACAATGTTATAATGGGTAAAACCTAGCTTTCTATTTTCCAGGTGCACTATCATAGGGCTAGAGTTCCTACGGCCCATGTATTTTGACCTCAAAATATTAGTCTTTGTATTCTCTAGAATGGTTTATTTTTTCATTTTTTCTTAAATTTTGTTTGATATTTAACAACCAAAAGTCACCAGAAATAATTGCATTGGATACACAAAATACACCGAGTCCAGCGTGAGATTCTTACCAAGCTTCTTTGTTGTAGTCTATATTTCAGTTGATATGGTGTATCATCTATTCCTTGGCTCATTAGGAAACTTGGACAAACCTAGACTGGTCCACTCAAGGTTTGAATCCCGATTTGGGTTTTTAGTTGACCCATAGGGTTGCATAAAGGGGCATTTAAAAAGTGATTTTTAAAGGTAAGTATCCTTTGAAGAATTTGGAACTTGTTTATAGTAGACAAATTATGAAAATGGTACCCACCATGAAGCTCGTTATGTGTCCCGATAGCAGGGTTTCATCCATACCCCCATAACCTCATACCCTACCATAGTTTTAAAAATTAAAAAATTATTTTGTACCTGTGTTAGATGGAAATGTGGCCTTTTCCTTCATGCTTGTCTTGAAATAACAAAAATAACATTTTACTTTATTTTTATGATTTATTGATTGTTTACTTATATTGTGAGATTCCAAATTGCATAATTCAAAATTCAAGCATCAAAATTTTTATAGCATCTCACATAGGCTTCAGATATGTGAAGAAAAATTATAGCATCTCATATTCTAGCATAAAGCCAAAAATGGTCGAATGATAACTCTACTAAAAATTCAACTATTAGTTCTACATAAATGGAACTTAAAGATGGGCCATAATTTAGGACAGGGTGCTTTAGGTTGTTGCACATGTCAAAGATTAGATATTCTTAACTTTCCTGGATTGGACTTTCTTTCCAATGTTGTCTTGGTGAACAAAAGGAACAGAAAACGTTGGCATGATTTTAATTGAGTGTTTCTCAATATTCTCATCTATAACAATCTATTTACAATGACATTCAACACTACAAAATGCTTTGCCATCCCTCCAAACGAAATCAAGAGCAGAAATGGTTAATTAATAAGTTAATTGTGTTGCTAGAAAGCACCAATAAGATAAACTAGACGAATTTAGTCAATCCATAAAAGCAGGTCTAAAAGAAAATAGCATCAAAATTCCAAAAATTGACAGATTTCTATAAGAGGATCTTTGGAGCATGAGAAATGTAGAGATATAAATCATCAAATAAAATTTTTTTCAACAAGAGAAAAGGAATATCTAAGATCCTTTGTATTCGAACTAATAAAGAAGATTAGTTAAGGTGGTCATGCACCTCAAACTGGAGCCTACTTAGTGAGGCTCAACAATGCATCCTACTTGGCTGGCAATAAAATGCCTCCCAAAAAATGCATTAGTGGTTTTAAAGAACAAGGTGTTCACTAGGGATTCAATGATCTCATTAGTCAATCTACCTAAAAAATTATTACATATTGTCACTAAATCCAGAGCTCATCTATGGGATTTCTAGGATAACTGACAAACAATTACCAAATCATTGATTTCTAGGCTTATCTGCAAGAACTTTAAAAAATGATGAAAAAGATGCAAATCTTGGGTCTATTCCTTGTGTCTTAGCTCACCCTCTTAAGCTTGTCAAGATTCTAAATCCAAAACCAAAATATCAGATGACTGAAGAAATGTGTTAAGCATCAAATTTCTTTAGATTCAACAACTCTTAAAAAAAAAGCAACATTAAGGAAACGTAATAGAATAAAAGATCTAAGGAAACATAAACTAAATGTATTATATCCTTCACTAGACAATTGAGAAGAAAATCATCTCTGTTGAGATGCAATCAACTGAACAGAGCAAGGAGAAATACTTCCACCCATTCTTCATCTAGTTTATAAAAAGAAATTTCTTTTGAGCTTGAACAATTAAAATGAATGTCAATGAATGTTAGTCATCTAAACTAGTACATTCTCCATTTCCATCAGCTCTCAGGAATATAAACAAATACCCAAGAAATGGGACCAAAGCCAGGGTCCAAAAGACAAAGAGAGAAACACCAAAAAAATCTTCATTGGATTATTAGTATTGCATATTTTTCGCAAAAGTGTTGTAAACATGTAGAGGAGAGACACTCAAATCACCATAGTCAACATCGAGGCCTTGATAATCTAGGAACAAAGCAGTCTCCCAAAATTGCTTCTATAGAAGACTGATGAACGAAAATATGCAATTGTTAAGTTTTTTTTTCCATTTTCATCCCCTTGCTTGACATGTATGTCATAGCATAAACAAGGTGCATGGGTTGTTTTTGCTAAATTGTGCAAAAATGTGGATGCATAAATTAGGCACGTAGACTATACTTAACCTAGAAATAAACAACCCACATATGTTGGCAAAGACACGCTTTCTAGATGTAGAAGCACAAACAAGACACTTGAACTATTTTTAAGAGTGTCACTTGCAATTGCATCACCAGAATGGTTTTTCCAAAATTTGTCAATAAAAAGAAAAAGAAAAACATAAAGCCAACCAATCTAAGAATAGAACAATGCGACATAAAATCATTTTATATAATGTAATTCTACAGACAATAGGATAAAACATAACACACTATTCCCAAGTAGTTAATTAAATCTTCCTATAAATAGGCAAGGACTAATAAAGAGCAAAAATGTTAGTAATGGTTCAAGGTGTGGTATCTATTTTGAAATCTGTGTCAAACAACAACAAGAACAAAAGGTTTGGACCAAATAGTTGATAGAATAGTTAAGCTAAACCTTATAAAATATTCTAAAAATACTAGTTTTTATTTGTGGCATAGATGGAACATGAGAAAGGAGGATGCAGATAATTTTATCAAACCAACCATGGAAGGATTTGAAGCCAAGTACATTGAAAGAACCTATTTAACATGCAAAATTGATAAAAAGGTATTAAATTAAAACTTAATAAATTTTTGAATTCAAATGTGAATCTTCTTTATTTTTATTTCTAAATTTCTAAATTCCAAAAAACTTTAACCGTTTGCGCAACAAATGGAACACTAAATATTTGGTGAGTTCCAATTGTATTAGCATTGAAAAAGAAATACACAATGGAACACCTATGTTCATTAGTTGTGAGCAATTAATTACTTAAGTTGATTTTGTGTTATTTGTGTTAATTATTTTATATATAATTAGAAAATATATTATTTGAAAAAATAAATAATATTAATTAGTTCTAATTTAGTAGTTAGTTAATTTCACATATAACATTCTCAATTTTGTGATAATGGTAACTTTATTATTATAATTTTTATTTAAATTATAAACATTGTAAAATAATAGAATAGAATTTAAATTTATGGTGATATAATATGATTTGCGTTGTACAATTGTATTTCTATCTTAATTATGAATAATAAAATTGAAAATAATATAATAATAAAATTATAATTTATAATAATTATTTATTTATTTATTAATGTTTCATTGTATTGTAATATAAGAGTTAAAATTTTTGTTTAAAGTGAAAATCTATACATTGGTAATGTATCAATGTACTAAATTCATATAGTATTAACTCTAAATGCATTATACTATTCTCAACCAAGTGTATGCGGTTGAAACCTACATGTGTGGAACAAGCTCAAACATGCAAATGTTAGAGATAAAAAGCATTTATATTACATTTAACATGTCAAAAATTTGCAACCTACAATAAGCTTCCACCACAACCTCAAATGAGCTAAAACAAGTGCACCCAATACTTGTTTGATTTGCTCCTAGAGATTTGTGGGTGTGCTCTCCCAAAACAATATATTTAAATCCCACCAAATGATTAAAAAGTAGATGGATGAGCTTAAGATGCAAACTAATGGAGTAGATATTGAATAACTCAAGAACTAGTTCTGTATAACTAGCCTCAAGCATTCAATGTGAATGCGAAAGACTAGGTATTGTGTGATCAAAAGGTGACACACTTTTGTAAACCATTGTTCTTGAGAGAATCCACGAAGAGGAGATCCCAAGAGGTGGCTTATAGCTTCCTATCTATGATGTGCAAGAATATAAGCATTATGGATAGTGGCTCTCAAATGAACCTCACTAAGAAACCCTTGCAAGGTGCACCAGAGAATGGAAGATTCAAAATAAAGATGCAAGCATGAAAGATCTAAATAAGATATAAAATCTAAACTAGAATGAAAATGCAAGAAAAAGAAAGCAAATCTAATCTAACAAGATTACAATACCTCCTAGTTAAGCTATGTGATTTAAGCTAAAATGCAAGTAAACTAGAATGCTCTTAAGAATGCAAGATTAAATTGATAGTATGACACTAGCATCAATGAGATTAGCCAAGAATGAGGAGAGAGTCTCCTTTTATAGAATTTAGAAATGAATGGACAGTCAAGATTAAGAGGCAAAATCCAAGGGTGGAGAATAATCCCCATTTTGACTTTAGGCACTAGTAAATTTTGGCCTAATTGTCGATGCACATTAGTCTATTTTTTGACGCAAATTGGTTGACTAAATGACCATTTTTGTTGTCAAACTTTCTTGGTCAATTTTCCACTAGTTTCTTTATTGTCGAACTTTCGACTAGCATAGTGGTCGAACTTTTGACCAGATTAACGTCGAGATAGCCTAGTAGGTGGTCAAGACTGGTCGACATATCAATGCGGATTTCGACCAAACTTGGTCAAATGGTCAACTAATTTGTACGTCGTGAGTAAAGAGTGGATGTCAATTTAAATAGTCATGTTGGTCAAAAAATCGACGACGTCATGAGTTTTAAATTTTATATATATATATATATATATATATATATATATATATATATATATATATATATATATATATATATATATATATATATATATATATATATATATATATATATATATATATATATATTAGTAGGCAGTCTTGTATTGAACAATACGAAGTTAACTGCAGTCTTGTATTTTAATGTACCATTGAATGAAGTTTGGATATATGAATTACAATCTTAATTAAGACTCGCAACTCTTCAAATTCTCTTGTTTTCCATTTCATATGATCTCAGATGACAGATAAAGATGGAGCAGGCTTTACACTCAAACTATTGCTTAAGTAAGCCTTTGATGATAAGAAGAGCATGATGGTAGAGTTGTTTTTTGATGCCTTGTCACTAGTTGCATCCCCCTCTTCATTAAATAGGCCCTTTAGGGAAAAGACAAACTTTGATTACCTTCTCATAATTGACCAAATAATTTATTTCTTCAGACCTCTAGTGTTGATGAGTTATAGAAGCGTATAAATAGGTTTGGATGGTTTCATGAACTAAAGACTATGAACAATTTTTTTATCCCTGCGACCTTGAAATATTGAGCTTATCTTTGTTTCAAGAATAGTGGAACATTCTCTACTTAACAGGGCCAACCACATGAAGGTGGAAGCTCATCTGGCCCCTCCTAGGAGCCTCTTATGACCCCTTACAACACTTTAAGACCTCTAAAATGTTTTCTAAGGGATCGTAAAGGGTCATAAGGGGTCATAAGGGGTCCAGGAACACAACAGTTGAGAAACATAAATATAGGCATCATGGTCACAATTCTTTGGAGACACAACATAATTGAGTGTTATATTGGTGCAGGGGCACCTCCCTATATTATTCAATGGATCATAGATCTAGTTAATAAGACTATTGTAAGGCCTAGTCACCCTTGGTGTGGTTATAAACCATGGGCTTTGACTATGGTCCAAAGGCACATTTAGGTATTTAAGCTATCCTAGGTGTCTTTCAAGTTATTTTAATGATTTTATATCATTTGGGGTCCTTAGTATCCATCGCTTAGGCCTTATAGGATCAATAGGAGCAAGAATGCAATATTTGGTAAAAAAGTTGCAAAATGCAAGAAAGGTTGCTCAACAACTTTTGGAAAAGTTGCTAGCAACTTGTAAAAAGCTCCCAAATAGTCACTACCTTTGGAAAATGGTTGGATTCATTGGGAAAGGTCTTCAAATATCCCTTTCAGGTGGGTGGAAGACACAATGATGTAATTTTGTATTCAATCAATAAAAATCCATTATTTTCCTGATATTTTGGACTGTAAACTGGTTGTGTACGGGTTTGTACGGATTGACAGAACAAGGATATTTGGAGATCTGATACCTAACATTAACTAGGACTCCAATGCACTTGGTTTGAGTCTATTTGGTGGTCAGAGTGAAGAGTTACATAAACTTCTTTATCGGGTGCACAGGAAACCCTCCTAAACTAGGGTTTCATCAATTCAATGGCCTAACTTACTTTTCCACTTGGGAAATCCCATGCCACTTGGGGAAATGAAAGTAGGGTCAATGTATTTTAGATCCTCAATGATCCAAAAGAAGAGGGATTGTTTTGTGAAGTTTTCTCACAAGCCCTAGGCCAAGCATTTCTATGTGCTTGGACCATAATATGAAAGAATGAAGCGACAAAAGAACTTCAGGAGTGGATAAAAGAAATATGATGGTAGAATATTGTCACTTGGAGATTCCTAAAACCTTTCCAATTGGTGCTTTGTCTAGCAAAGCTGACCGGTGAACACTTCCTTAAGTAACCAAATCCCATTAGCCCTATTAGGCCTAGTGGATCAGGAATAGTTTGGTGGTTTCCTTGTAGGTTGGGAACTTTTCCATTGGGAGGTTAACACAACTCAAAAAAGGGTATCCAAATATACAAATTTTTCTGTAGGCCCTTTGGAAGAATCTAGAACCAAAATCCTAAAACCTTGCTCATAGTGCTATGAGCTAGGAAGGCATAAAATACAAAGTTTTTGCATGAGTTCTCAGACATTCTAAGGGATTGAGAATCATTCCTTCTAGAGACATTTTGTAAGTGTGGAACCTTTCCATCCCCTTCTTGATTTATAGGTTCTTATTATGAGGTGAAGACAATAGGATACATTACACACCAATAATTACCGAGCGTCGGGAAATAACTCGGTGAATCAATTGAGCCCATGAGCGGTTAATGAAGGAACTGAGTATCAACCGAGCTGACTTGGTCAGAGAACGGACCGAGTAGAAACTGAGCCCGGGAGAGCAAAAGCTAGTAAAAGACATAGAATCCTCTAGTGAGGATAGTTGATTTGTGTTTGTTGTAGGATTATTTAAAGGTGTAGAGCACTCTTCTAAACCACTTTGGGTTCAAAGAAGACATGTAAGGTCTCACCACTTTTGAGTTGCCTAAATAGGGGAGATCTTTGCGTCATATATTCAGATGATGCAACACAACCACTACTTCTTTGATTCTGAGTTGACAGTGTAGGGTCCGATAGTGTCAACTTAGAACTGAAGGAGTAGTGGTTGTGTTGCATTGTTTGAATATAACACTCAATTATGTTGTATCTCTAAAGAATTGTGACCATGATTCTTACATTTATGTTTCTCATCTGTATCAACAAAATATCATGAAAGAGGATAGTAACCTATTTTTAACTCCTTAGTAGGAAAATCCTTCAACTTGGCTATTGTGATTGTAATCACCTAAAAATGGACAAGATCAATTAAGTGAGAAACCAAGGAAAAATCAAAGCAATTAAATCAAATCAAGCTAAAATCAAAGAAAAAATGCAATCAGGCCATAATTTAGATTTAATTAAAAATCAAAAGCCATAAAATCAATTAAATCAAATGAAATAAATTAATTGTGTAATTAATCTAATTAATTGTATAGTTAATTTAAATCAAATCAACCCATTCAAGGGGTACACATGGCTAAACATATTAATTAAATTCAATTAATCAAATCTTATTTTCCCTCAACTACCAAATGGGAGGAAAATGCATCAACCAATAGGATTTGAGATCCAAGCTCACATGGATCAAGCTCACATTGAATCTCCACCACCCATAGGGAGAAAGAATCTTGTCCACCCATTTTGTCCTCTTGTCCAAAGCTTTGAGGACATAATATTTAAATGGCCTCCAAAGGTGGAACCATGGACTTAACCCTAATCAAACCATGATCAAATCAACTCCACCCCCTACCCTTTCTAAAATCGATAAAAGCAAGACATAATTGAAGAACAAATCATCCACAAGTATTTGAAAAACATCAAACCTCTTACAATTTTAAGCTAGAAAGAAAAATTTAGTTCTTATTTTGATTTATTTGACAAAGCTAACCCTATGAAGGTACTAATCCTAGTACACAAAATGGCACCCACTATGGGGCCATAGGCCTCATTAATTTTTAAATTTAAAGAATTTGAATTTTTCTTCCAAATCCTTCTATTGTTCTCTGTTTTGTAGGTTTTTCAGCACTTTTACAAGTTTCTCCAGTGCGTACACTGCTTTCTCCAATGCATACAAGGTCTGAAATAGCACACCTAGGACAAAGTGGTGCACCTTTGCACAAAGTTTCAGCACATTCAATCTTTTTATCTTCTTGTCTTAATTCTTTCAGTGCGTGTGCCTTGACTTTGTAGCGCTTCCAATTTTTTCTCCAACGCGTTTGAGGATTTCTTTACACGCCTTTGCATACTTAAAAAATGCATTTAAATTATGTTTTTGCGCTTTTAAGTTTTTTCTGTAGCGCATTTGATAGTTTTAACAAGGCTTTCAATCAGTTAAGAAACACATTTAATAGATTCTATTGTGCATTTGATTAAATTGCAAATTTCTAGAATCTAACATTTGGAAAATGATTTTTCTGTGTCTGCAGGAAGACTGGTCATAAAAAAGTGAAAAAGTCAAAGACCGGTTTCAATAGTGAAGCAAAAGCTTTTGCCAAAAAGATCAAAGAGGAGAATATTGCAAACATTAGCTGGTTTTGGAGAACTCACAACAAGAAATAGAGGTATATGAGCAATATTTGAAAATTGTAGAAGCCTAACAATCTAAATTTGCTTCATTAAATTGGATCTACTTACCTTAATCGATTTGCTTCAAATTTGATAAATAAGGTTAGATTTCAATTTTATTCTTGTTTTTCTTCATTTTGCTTGTTTGTTGTGATGCCCAAAAGTTCGGGTCAAAACACAACCAACATTTTTTTTTTAATTTAAAGGTGAATAAGTTTGTCATGATCGATGATGCAGGATAAGAGTGAATATGTCAACGTCTTAAGAGACAGGTGGTCACACCTCAACATGGTAGTTTCTAAAAGATGCTAGTTGGAACATGATCAAAAGAAGTTCGTCGATCAACATCGTTGATCGACAGTCTATCAGGCTAAAAGGTTAACTAAGTGGAATGGAACGTTAATCGTTAGTGTAGTTCTATACTTAGGTTAACCATTTCCCACCAAGAATTCGATCAAGGAAGGTCTTAATAACATAACTTAGTTTAATTAAGATACTAAGTTATTTCAAAGTTAAGAGGTTTTGTTAATTCAAATTTATGAACAAGATCAACGTTAATCTATTTGTCATATAGATCTTCAAGGGTAAACGAATATAGCATTCTTATATATGTAGGTTAATAATTTCCTATATATATATAAATCAATGTCAAACTGACTATCATATATGAAAATATTGTGAATAAAATTAAATAATCAACTACACCATTAACCATCGTATATTAATTAAAGATTTATAACCAATGATTATTACTAAATAACATATAAACATTATTAATTAATATTTATAATATATTAATTAATAAATAAAATTATTAATTAAATTAATAAACTATAATATATTAATTAATAATATTTACACACTATATCATTATAAACTTTGAACAATTTTAAAATAATCAAATAACCATGAACAAATAAAATATAACTACCTATGTCATCATTTACAAATTAATATTAATACAAACATACTAAACTAGCTTATCTAACATTAACTATCTTAATTCTAAAATAAAATTATTAACATGATATTAATATCTAATTAACATTAAATCTACTTTCTAAACTAACTAATCTACTAAAATAAACATCCTACTAATTAGTCTAATCTACTAACCTACTCAAACTTCCTATCAAAACAACCTATTAACCTATCAACTCCTAGCCTACCCCCTACTCACACCTCCCATCATGCAAGTACATGGGGGTGCGTTCCAAGAAGGAAGAAAAAAAGTTTTCAAACAAATTTAAATGCCCTCTTCAAGGACCTGCGCCTAGAATGCATAGGGAAGAGGGAAGCATGGAAAGGGAAGTGGAAGGTGGGTCCCACTCCCTTCCATGTCAAAATAAAGTACCTTCAACAAGTTTTGAATTTAAAACAAGGTATGGAGTTTTGAAGACAAAGAGTTTAAAGCTAATAAAAAAGTCTAGGTGATGTGTCACTCAAGGACACTATTCCATCCAATAAAAAGGTTGGAATTAAAAACATTGACTTTGCATTCCTTCACATGCGCCTAGAAAAGGGGAGATATTTAAGAAGGTAAGAGGTAATTTTAAACTATGTTATTTTAATTGCTTTATGTCATAAGGTGGCATGAAATATTATTTTTTAATGACTGTGGTTGGATTTTGTATGGGAATTATTTTCCCATACAAATTCCAGAGAGTTGTATATCAACTCTTCTTTACATTTGAACTCTCATAGTAATATATAACCATGCTTTAATTTCTTGCAACCATGAGATAATATTCAATATTTTCATTTGATCTCTATAGTATTGTTTATTTCATAGGATTGTAATTGTTAGTGTTTTTAATAAGGGATAAATATGGTATGATAACAATACAATAGAATTATCAACAAATGATCTATTTTGTTTATCTCTTCATAGTTCTTTCTTTACGAGTATCAGGACTAAAAGTCAGATATAATACACATTTAAAGATGGATTACCAACAATCTTTACGTTTAGAACCTCATACAAGATGCTATGATAATCTCATATCAATCTGAATATGAAAACAAAATGTAATTGCTACAATAATTAATCTATCGTTATGGATAATTCTTTGCATTGAGAGCATTCTTCAATTATTGGGAGAGAAAGAGAAATATCTTTAAACACGTAAGCACAAATTCATCTTTATTCATTAAGAATTTCATAACATCTCATTATCAATTACATCAATGAAATCTACAACATCCTAGTTTTCAATATAGCATTGCAATCTTCAATATGAAACTAGATTTTCTTTACATGAGAAACATCATCAAATACAAATGCACTCTCAAACTTCAATGAATGGTAAATACTACAAGATTATTTTCTCCATGTCATTACAATATACATAAACAAAATGCTCTAATAGAGCCAATGAATACACCATCCAAGTTATACAATAATGCTCCAAATCATGGAGTGATTTCTTCAAAACAAACACATCAAGGAATAGATCTCTAACAACTTCATCTTCATGCATCCATACTTCAATATCTGCAAATAAAATCAAGACAAGGAAGACGACCATGGGAAGCTCACCTCCCAGCCTAGGCCTCTCAAGAGGCCACCCCCGAGCTTGGGGAAACCACAATGAACGGGAAACAAACACTCACACACAAACACAACAAGAACATAAACATATGAAAATCCCAAATCCCTCAAGGTGAAAACTAAGGAATTCCATGAATATCCTTTATGGGGTGTGGGTGGACAACCCATGGAGACAACCATTGCAATACAAGAACGAGGCCACACATGGACCCATATAACTGAATTTCATACAAGGCTCACATGGCCAATCTTCCCTCCTTATACCCCCATTGCCACATGGGCTAAATGCAAGGTTTCTTGGGGAAAATCACTCACCCAAGTTCATCTTTCCTCACACATGGAGGAGACTCTACACATGGAGTTGCCTCCATTTCCACACCCCCTCTCGATTTCTCTTCCCTCCCAAGGGTGAGTGAATCTGAGAGTATACAACCCAAAATCCAGTTACATGAAAAATACATTGCATGCTTGCTCTCACCATGACCAACCATGGGGAGCTAAAACACAACATGAAACAATGCAAGCTTCCACCATGACCAACCATGGGAAGCCAAGAACATAAACACAATTTACATACAACTTATAAAACAATGAGAGAGCAAGATTTCCTACCTCAAGTCCAATGCTATGGAAGGATTGTTGAGCCCTATTCCAAACTCCAAGCTTTTTCCTCTAACTTTCTGGAACTCTCTAAAGATAGAGAATGGGTGAACAATCTATCCTTTGCCAAAATTCCTCTAAAAAGGGCCTCTAAACCTACCCCCACCAACCTCATAAATAAGGTCCTACCAAGCAAGTTGCAATTTCGTTCAAGATTGCACATGCAATTTTAAAAAGGTCAAAAAGTCAATTTTAGGCTACTCATAAGGTGAAAATACCCCTAACCCATGGGTACATGGAATGGGTTAACTATTAAAGCATAAAACCACTTCCTAAGGCCACTATTAACCCTCTAAACTCATGTCTAGGAATAAGATCGAGAATGGGGAATGGGAACTGCATTATGGGTTCCTATGGCAAAAAGACGTGCTTAGGATTTCCCCTAGAACTCCTAGAATGTGCTCTCACACAACCACACGACATACCTTGATAACATTTAACACTAGCGTCAAGCAACACTTCACGAAATACCATTTCACGCAAGGTATGTCCAATTGTCACAACACATAACATTAATACACACATACATTCCAGATTACTGTTACAAATAAAAATACTTAACAACGAGGCCTCAGGTCTCTTTTTAGACGGGGCCTTGGTTTAACTGGTTGCCCTACATTCAATGTGATTTCCCCGAATGTGTTTCCATGGTCCTTCCACCTGCAATACCTCAATGCAGCATCAGTAATTCAAGGAAGAAAACCAATACATTAATCATATATGATATAACAATCTTAAATTTAATCATTCAATTGCATAATTCAACTCATACTTCAATTGCATATATAATTCATAATTTAATCTGCATAATTCAATTTAAAATTTAGTAGCGTAATTCAATTGAAATCAAGTTCATCTATAATTTAGTCATCAGGTTCATAAAACATCATATAATAATATAAGCTAACACGATCAAATCCAAATCCACTCATCATGGATTCCATATACAGAGTCAACAAAATAAATAGTCTAATGAGTCCATCATAATATAACAGTAGTCGACTGAGTCCAAGTATCTCCAAAAAAAACATAATAAAAAAGAAAGGCTAAATCTATAAATCAGGATCACTATGTGGGCCGAAGGTGGGCTGAACATTTGTGTTGACGAACTTGTTGGAGGAGAAGCAAAAAGGAAGGAACGATCACCACTAGGTAAGCATAAATCATGGAAAAATCATAAAAAATGCCCCTAGCCTTTGCTAGCTTTGATTGAAGGTAAGCCTAAACTTGGTCAATTTTTCTTTAAATTGTGGCCTTGTGATTTTTTTTCAAATCTAGTAATTAAAATAGCATAAAGGATAAAATCAAGCACTTAATCAAACAACCCCTTGTTTGTGGAAAAGAGTAATTATATTCAATTCCCATTAGTTAGTGGGTTTTGGAAATTGAACCTTGTTAATAGTGTTTGGGAAGCAAGAATAGATAGGAATATTCTCTTCACCTTTTGGTGAATCAAACTCCCAAAACCTATCTCTTGATTCCATTTTTGTCACTTTCAATATGAACATGCTAGATTTTTAGTGGGCTCGCCTCCCAAGATTTGCCTTAACGAGGCTGGTGAGAGGAACAACTCAAAGTGGGATATATTTGCCTTTGCCACAAAAATCTGATCCACTATAAAATAAAATGCATGCATCCTTAATGGGGTGTGTGACAAAAGTATATTAAGCTTTTGAACTTCCTCAAGTAGTCCTACGGGATTGTGCAAAACTCTGACATACTGAAGGTGGGAAGCCTCCTGATTTTGGGGGGTGGAAACTTAATGTTCATTTTTAATGGAATCTTGATTAAATAACTTGTTAAAATAGCAAAGCCTACCATGTAGAGCCATGTTTATGAACTAACTTGTGAACTAGGTAGATTGCTTGAAGTGCTTTTTCATGAAAAACCCGTGATAACGTCCTTACAAATTCAAACACTTTTTGTGTAGAGGGTTAAAAAGAACAAGTGTATTTGTGATTGCTTTGTTTGAAAAATTCTTCATAAAAACAAACAATTACCAAGTTTGGGGAAAACAAATCAAAATCAAACCTTGTTGAATGTCGATTTCTACACAATCTGATAAACTCAAATTATCTTTACAAGAAGATGACACCTGCATTGCAAAAGAGGTCCCCAAATTTGAATCTCAAAAATCTTTCATAAATCACAACCAAGGGGATAGTCTCCCAAATCTTTTTGAATATAGAATTGATCCAATGGATAGAAATCTTGCATTTCATGATTACATCCATGGAGGAAACAATGATAACATTAATAATGCCAATCAAGGACCTAAGGAGACACTCGAAGATAAAGCTAATAGGGCAGCTCAAGACATTGAATTTCTTGAAGTCGTGGACAAATTAATAGAAAGAGATATGGAAAGATATCTCCTAAATTTAGCTCAACTAGGGGTGAAACTTCCAAATGATTATGACGTTGATCAACTTAAGAAAGACAAGGAAGATGATAATCTGATGGGTGTGATGAATAAACATCTAAAAATGTTCCAAGCCCAAATCAACCTAATGAAGAAAGAAACCAAACCTAAGCCATTTTCTATCGAGGCCTTGTGCCCATTTCCTTTTGATAAAAGCTTGGTTATGGCACCTTTTTCGATAAATGTGGTCTTCCCAAAATACAATAAATATATAGGTAAATCAGACCCACAAGACCACCTTACAGAGTTTTGTGCTCTAAGTATTGAATTCATGCATGACACAACTTATTTAATGAGACTTTTTCCAAGAAGTTTGGGAGGCCAAGCCATGGAATGGTTCTCAAAACTTCCACAAGGGATAAAGACATTTGAGGAATTAGCCTCCAAATTCATAACCCATTATTCCCACAACATTGAACATGAGATCACCATGCTCAACCTATGTAACACTAAACAACGAGATGGTGAATATTTCCTAGGGTTTCTTTAAAGGTGGAGAATAGTCTTTGCAATATATCCATGAAGCATACCCGAAAAGGAAAAAATAGAAATATTTATGCATAACCTAGATGTGGAGATGAATTATAGACTCCAACTTCAATGTCCCCATACTTTTGAAAAGCTTATCGAAAATGGGATCAAAATTGAAGAAGTGTTGGTTAAAAGAGGGGAAATCAAGTTATTCAAAGATAATAAACCCTATACCAACACTAATAACAATCATAACTTATCTAATTATAACAATAATAAAGGAGCCAACAGTCACAATGATAAACTGAGACTATGGTTGAAAAACAATAATAAAAATCTTGTGAATGATGAAGTTGTGGAAGCACACAACTTAAAGGCTACTCCCTTTAACTTATCAAGTGGGGCAAATTCAACATATAACATCAATCAAAAAACCAAAGCCCCTTACGATAATAACAATCCCAACAAAAACAACAAAAACAATGCTAACAACAACAATAATCCCTTCAATAATTCCAATGTCAATAAACCTAAGCCTTTCTTTTCGACATATGAAAAGAGAAAATTCACCTTTTTAGGTGAACCTTTGGAAAATCCATTAAGGACTTTTGTGGCTAATAAAATCATTACCTTACCCGAATCAAGGCCGTATGAACCACAAGACAAGCATAATTGGTGGATTGATTCTCATCATTGTGAATACCATCACAACAAGGGACATAAAATGAATGAGTGCATGAAATTGAAACATCTTATCCAAGACCTAATTGATGATGGAACAATAAAAGTGGAAGGGCCTCAAAATAATGAAGACCGCATGACTTTCATAAACCCTTTCTTAAATCATGAAAAAGGGGAAACATCAAGTACCAACCCTAACAAAAAAGGAGGTAATGAGAAGGTTGACTTTTCTCATACTTATGATAACACCATCAATACTCTAAGAAGTGATGAAAACATTATAAATGTGATTGTGGTGAAAGAAAAGCCAAACGAAGCAACATCTAATGTTGGAACTAGGGGGCAAGCATCAAAGATTATCTTAGCAAGAGGTGCCCCAAGAATTGTCTTACCAAATCAAACCTTATCTTTATCTTCGAAACAATATAATTTGGTAGACCAATTACAAAAAATCCCTACTGAAATCTCTATTCTAGAATTACTCAAGCTTTCACCAACTCATAAGGATATTATAGAAAAAGCCTTAGTGGAGACTAATGTGCCTTTAAATTTAGATACAGATAAATTCCAAAACATGGTAGGCCATCTTGTTGCACCCTATTGTCTATCCTTTTCAGAACAAGATGATATGTCTTTAAATCACCTGTAAAATATGCCCTTGCATATAGAGGTCTTGATCCACAAGCATAGAGTGAAAAGAGTCCTCATTGATGGGAGAGCTAGCGTGAATATTTGTACCTTGAACTTGGTTAAAGCCCTAGGATTTTCTAAGGAGGCTATTGACCCAAAGAAAAAGATAACCATAAAATCCTATGATGATGAAGGAAGAGCTTCCAAAGGTGTCACAGTACTTTCCAGCCAAGTTGGTCCAATGAAAAAGGAAACCATTTGCCAAGTCCTTGACCTAAAATTGACTTACAATATCCTATTAGGAAGGCCATGGATCCATGAAATGTAGGTCGTACCTTCAACCTACCATCATTGTCTCAAATTTCCCTACCTAGGACAAGAAGTCATGGTAAGTTGGGATTCGAACCCCTTGCAATATTGTAATAACATGAAGACTATTAATGAATCCTTAGTACCATATAATGTAGAAGTGTATATCTCCCAAAGAATAGAGCAAGGACAAGGTTGAAAAGATCTTCCATCTTTGAGAGGAAAAGAAAAGGAAGAAAAAGAAAGTGTTGTTGTTGAAAATTATCAAGTTCCCACTAACCTAACAACATCGAGAAAAGGAAAAGAGAAAGGTAGTGAGGAAAATTCTCATGAGGAACCGAAAGAAGACCAAGCAAGATCTGTTCAAATTTATACCAAAGATGCCCATTATAAAAAAATGGATCATATGATGAAGAATTTTGAAAATCAATGTCAGATCAGCCCATGGAAGACCACCTAATCTATCTCATAAATATGATGACCACTTTGTGAGGGAAAGAAATTCTTCATCTATGGATGAGGAAGATAATAAAATCTTAAATTGGCTATATAAAGATGAGGAATCAAGTGCACATGAAAAGAGCATTTAGAACATAAGCATTCACACTCACCAATATGGAAAAGGATTTAAAATCATGTAGAAAATGGGATACAAAGGACAAGGGCCTTTAGGTACAAGAAATGAAGGATTAATAGAACCTATTGAAATGTAATGGAGAGATAGTAAAGAGAAGATTGGATTAGGGTATGTAGAACAAGGGTACACTCAAAAGAAGTATCCCTTGGTTTATGACCAAATCTTACAACTAGGTTCCTGAAGTGATGAGGATTCAAACAATTGGGAATGGGACTCATTGTCAAGTGAGTCATGTCAAGATAAAGAGGTTTATGTCATCCATACCTATACTCCTAGCAAGGTAAAAGAACAAGCCTCAGAATCAAATCATAATCAATCTTCAAGATCTAGCCAATAGGTCTTAGATAATGTACCAATTCAAGAAAGTGAAAGAAATCAATGGGTAGGAGAACCTTAAATACCATCATGGAGAGCTTCTTTTTTATAATAACTAAGAGGGGGGATGAATCAGTTATCCATAGTCCCAAAGAAAAATGTATAATTAAAAACAATGATCTTAATCTTCTGCAACTCGGTAACATAAAATACTATTATGTTTGTGCTTTTACAGATTACCAGTTAACCACTTAGTATATTCACCAATCAAATCAAATATGAAACATGTAAAGTATGATAACGAACAATCATCACAATCAACACATAACATAAAAGATTTAATGTGGAAACCCTGTAAAGGGAAAAACCACCTGGGACTGACAACCCAAAATATTGTTCAGTCTTCTGAAGTGAGGTCAATGAAGACCCAACCTTGTTAAAGGTTACAAAACACACTGTAAGGTGTGACCTTGTTAGAGTATTTAAGACCAACCATTATCGTCCAACCAACATTCACTATGGGGTTGATAGGATAACAATGTACATTCTATGAATGACACAAAAGACTTTCCTAGTCCACTCGGTTAAGAGATTTGACTGTATACAATGGTTAAAATGTAATAGTAGGTGATCCAATTCAATAAAATCTTCTATTGCAGACGTATAGATCAATATTAAGCTCATTCAAATCCTCTGATCAATGTATCTATTCTATTTCAACAACTTTCAATAACTTACCGTCTCTCGATTATAGCTCTCTAACACTCGGTTATCCTCTAAAGTTAGGTTCTCCTTAACCAAACTGATCAGGCATGCATGAAGCTTGTTCATGTGATATCTCCATAGTTATCTTATTTACGACATCTGTTTCATACCGACACTCTAGTCTCTTAAATAGACATGCAAACCATTTTCTTTCAATCCATTAGATTTTGCCGCTTGTTCTCCTTCGTTGATTTTTCCGCTTAAACATTCTTCGGCTGTCGTGTCAGTAACACTGTTAGAAATAGGGAATACTGAGAGGGGGGGGGGGGGGGTGAATCAGTATTCTACAAACTTTATCTTTTGCCCAATTATGGATATAACAGATTATCTTTACACATGCATAACATAAGAAGCTAAACAACATGCATAGCAATAAAACTAAAGAACTCATAACACATTATTTGTTCTCGAGGAAACCCTGGCCAAGAGAAAACCCCGGTGGGGATAGTACCCACAAAGATCTACTAATGAAAAGTATCTTGTTAAGGATGTTGACCCTGTTAGTAGTCTATTACAAGCATATAGTGTATCAATCCTGATTAAGGGACTATAGGCCTTGTTAGAAGCCTCAACCCTATTAGGAGTTGGTTGTACGAAATGTGATTACCAGATGAGCCCATTGCCCAAAAAAGTAATATAAAAAATTCACTGATTACAAAATTAGGTTAAGGTACATAACCTTATACTGCTTGCATCAATATCTCTTCGTTACTCTTTCACTATCGCTATTACATATGCATCATATATTTCGCATCATGTCACTACTTCATTACATCACATCACTACTACTCTACTTCTTACAATTACAATTACATTTATACAAATAAATTTATCCAAGAGTTAACATCTAGTATGTCATCCCTTTATATTGTTAAGTCATTATTTTGATAAACAAAATAATCCCTTAACTCTTTACTAATTTTGTCTTCATATTCTGTCCTGTCGGCTTGACATTGTCTTTAGTAAAATTGTCATAACTTCTTCCGTACATGCCGTACTAACTTGTGCTCTGAGATGGGTCTTCATTAGTCATCATAGAGTCTATGTTCAAGTGCACAAGCACTGAAATTACTCCAACCAACATTGCAAACAAAAACTGTGTCCAAGTTTACTGGTAAAAATACTGTCTCATACTTAGACAATTTTGCATTGCGCTCTGTCATACTAGCTCTTTGACCTATGCGATCTTCATGTGGATCATATGTTGCCATAATGACAACATATATGTAATCAACTCAGCCAAATTTCCAACAATCTCCCCCTTTGTCATTGGTGGCAACATATGAGAAAATTGGCTAAGTGTACAACTTGAAAATCTCAAAATTGTGGCCATAGTATAAAATATATATACTATCCTTATAAATCCTCAAAAATCTTATCTCTAATACAATACTCCCTCTAAGAGTATCAATCCTTATCATATACTATGAATTTTCTGCTATATATCTCTCCCCCTTTGACAACAATGACAAAATAAAGGTAAGGAGGGTTACAAAATTGTATCACAAAAATATTATACCTTAATTCATTATTGCAAAGCCGGTAGGCTTGCAACACAATCTACAAAATCAATCTTTATAGCTTCTAACTCCTTCTCCCATGATTTCTTAATGGAATCTGCCACATTGAGTAGTGCGCTCAGTCCATAAGATGCTATTGCACATGCTTGGAGGTTTTCAAAGTTAAAGTTTTGAAAAGATGTCTTAGTTGAAAGACATTCCTCCAACTGCTCTTCAATAATGCTTAACTTCATAGAAGTGTGCTCTGTTAAAAGAGTGAATCTTTTCATTTTCTTGTCTCTTTCATCTTGTAAAACTCTAATTTCATCATATAACATATAAATTTTCTTCTCAACATCAAATACCTTCACATTGGGGCTTAAAAGAAGGTTAGTTTCATTCTGAATTTCTGCTTCCTTCATCTTCATCTTCTGATATTCTTCTGTTGTCAAGGTCTCTAATTTTGTACACTATATGTACAAAGATTTTCTTGTTCCCAAATTCTTCCTCAAGTCCTTTATACAGATATCAAAATTGTTGATATGATTCTTGATATTCTGGCTGATGTTCAAAAGCATTCTGGCCTCATAGGCTTCTTGTGCTTTCACTTTTTTTATATTAGATAGATTTGTGAATTCATTGTCAAAAGTGTTCATTACTTTCATCACTTTCTCCAGAGGGTCTGCTTCTACAATTTGTGTAGTTACAATGCTTTGTAACTTCTCAGTAAGTTCCTTCAGGCATCCTTCAAGACTTTTCACTTTCTTGTTCTTGCCAATGATTTTGTTCAAGGATCTAATCAATTCCAACTGATCATCATCATCTACTTCCTTTCCCAAGTGCTCAATCATAGATCCAATCTGATTCTTCTTTCCAGTCTCAAGAGTAAGTCTGATATCTTCTTTAGTGGGAATGGGTACTTGTTTTTCTGTCACTGAGGGTTCTACAATAGTGGTTTCTGCTTTCTCTTCTCCTTTTGTAGTTTCCTGCTCTTCAAAGGCCGAATTGTCAACAATGTTCTCCAGATTCTTCAATACATTATCATCAGTATCCAAGGTGATCTTTGTTCCTTCTACATTCATGGTTTCATCTTCAATGTTTATCGCTGGTGGAGAGGGAATTTCCTCTTGTTCTGTTACACCTGCTTGCTCTGCTACAACTGATGGTTCTCCAATATTTTCTGTCATAACCTTGATTATTGCTTGCTCTATTTCTGAGTTAACTTCTTCATATCTACCTCCCATAATCTGAATGGTTCTCTTTTTGGTTCTCAGATGGGTGCTTAAGGCTTTCATGATTTGACTAAAATGTGCTTCATCTTTTATTACACAAAGCTTCCTTACAAGATTTTCTCTAATAGCTGTGTCTTCCTCTGATGCTCTCTTCTTCCTATTCACAATTTTATTATACAAATCATCAGGTATTTGACCTTGAATTGTATCAAACTTCTTATTAGACAAAATCATATGCTTTACTACTGCATTCTCCAAATTAAGTCTCTCTACATAATCATAAAGATCATAGTACTTATTCATTCTTGTAAAGTCTCCATCCTCAATGATCTACTCATTAAGCTTCTCAACTTTAGGTTTCCAAGCTTTCTTCTTAATAGAAGTGACATCATCTTTGATTTTTGCAATTTTCCTTGGAACTAGTTGCACTAAAGTTTTCTGCCTCTTTCCTGGTCTAGTAGCACTCTCTTTTACTCTTTTGCTAGGTGTGGAGGAAGTGGATCTAGTGGATATCTTTGCTTCTTGATCCTTCTCAATTTCTTCCACTTTCACCTTCACTTGTGTTACTTCTTGCTGTGCTGCAATTGATGATAAAGGTGGAATAGACAAAAATTCTTTTTGTCCACTATCTCTGATTGCTGCTGCTGTTTGCTTTGCTACTAAGAACTCATGCTTAGTCATCCCTGTATCTTTTAGGATTTTCTTTATAGTACTCTCATTTTCTTAGACTGCTTCTCTTCAAGTAAGGTTTTTGCGGAGTTGAAGTTCTCCTCAAAGGTTCCAAACTTGTTACACTGAGTGTCCAACTTACACTTAAGTAACCTGCTAACATAATCTTTTGTCTCTACCTCAGATATCTCATAGCCAAGAGGGTCTATGAACTCTGTTCTAGGTTCTACTGCTTGAATGTAGGTAAAGTCAGTATCAACCATAAAACATATGTCATTTTTATACTTCTCCATAAGAGACTATGGGCTCCTTGATCTGCTAGACACAATATCCTGAAATGTCTTGATTACCAATACTACACTCTCATTCACTTTGTCAATAACATGCCTTCTGTACACTAGGTTAATCCTTTCCATTGTAGTTTGGCCATCATTCCAGTCATTTCCAATGGTGTAAGGAAATCTTCTCAATAGATGAAAAAACATATAGGTGATAAAGGATGAGAACCTAAACTCTGTATACTTAGTTTTCTTAATCTTTTCCAGGTTCTCAAACAGTTGAATTCTCATAATCTCACACATATCAACTTGTACCTTGTCAACACACATCAGATAAGCTGCATGTATCATTCTAGCTACCATGCCATCCTCTCTTGAATTTGCACAAAACTTAGTGGTTAGGATCTTGCATAAGTATCTGACATCATCTTGTTTGATCTTACTAATCACAATTCCTATACCATTATAGGATGAATTTGTGTTATCTATGACTATTTTCCTCATGTTTTTCTCATTTAAAGGAATGGCTCCAGTTTTAGATAATCCAGTGACTTCATGAATCAAATCAGCTATGATGTCTATCACTCTATCTTCTAACCAAAACTTCCCATTATGAATTCTGCTTAATATAATCTTAGTACATTCTTCATTATTAAATTCATACTTAATGATTTCATTGTCTTTCAAATGTTCAAATCCTTCTTTCAATGTCATGTCCTGATTGTAGATCTTCTGATATTCATTGGTGAAATCAAGATCACTGACAGTCTCTAGTTTGCATCCAAGATAACTTCTAACATTCTCTAGGTGTAAAACTTCATCTGGTATGGAAGATAAAGCTAACCTAGGATCATCTTCCAAGGGTTCTACTAGTTCCCTTTTTAACTCAGGTCTATTCTTATCTTTGACATTGTGTATTAAAGAAACATCCATGATTTCTTCTAATTCCTTCACTAATTTAAAGATCTGTCAAGTAAAATACCTTGATTTCACGATTTTAGAGCTTGCGTAGATTCGACACAAAATTCTTCTCCAAATCCTTGCAAAATGCTTCCAATCACCGCTCTTTGATCTCCTTAACACTTGAATTCACTTTGATGATCAAATAATACCAATCATGACCTTTTATTAATTCAATCTCACTTAGATCTGACATCGCATTCAAGTCTTTTGCCACTTCTTTCCAAAAACTTGTTTCTGCTAACCTGCAAAACTTAAAACTTCTTGCCATCTCGCAAACCATAATATTTTTCTTTGCGCTCTTAACCATATCATTAGAAAATTATATACTACCTTGCATTAGCTGCACAAGACTCAGTTCATCATATATCTACTTCTACACTAATCTAAGTTCCTATTCTACTGCAATTCTCATTAATTAAGTACTTTGAGATAGGTCAGGTAAAGATTCATTCTTACCTTTTGATACTTCACCTTCCTGATTACCTTCAATATTGAATATGTCTCCTTGATCTGTGCTTTTGATAAAATTCACTTCATCTAAATTACTACAACATCCTTTCTGACTATTACTTGCATCTTCATTTCTTCTTGCATGATTTCTGGGATTAGGATTAGGATAAAAAACTCTATTGTTCATTCTACAAAACCTTGCTATATGTCCAATCTTGTTGCATATTTAACAAACAATTCCATTGTTTCCATATCTTGGTCCAGGCCGATTGATTTGTGATCTACAGTTTCTAGAAATGTGTCCAACCTTGTTGCATCTATAACATATTACTCCATTTCTTCTGTTCATATCTTCAGTAGGTTTCTTATCTGCATTGTTAGTATTCCTAAACATTCTACTACCATCATTATTCTCAATAAATTTAGGTTTTCTACATTCAATAGCTCTATGTCCAAAACCATGACAACTATAACAATAACCATTAAGAGGTTTAAATTGCTTACCTATGCAATCTCTCTTCATATGACCAATAGTATTACAAGAAAAACATCTACCTTTGAATTCTCTTTGCGTACCTTTGGGTGATTCCTCTTGCTTAGGTGATTCTTCTTCTTTAGATGTATCTTTAGACTTATGAATCTCATCAGACTTCTTTTCATCTATGCTTTCAGATATTTTAAGATCTGGTTCCTTGCTTTCATCATTTTCTTTAAAAGTATTGAATCCAAGACCAGTCTTATCATAAAATGTTTTTTGATAAGATATTTGTTCATCAATCTTCTCACTAGTTGAATATAGCCTTTCAAGTTGTTGTTTGGATTGAGTTAGTTCACCTTTCTCAAGTTCAGATGTTACTTTACCAAGTTTAGATTTTAGTCCTTCATTTTCAGTCTTTAGACTTTCATTCTCAGATTTTAGATTTTCTTCATTCTTGCTATTTCCATCTTTCAAACTAAGCTTCAGATTTGCTATCTTCAGTTCATGCTTAAGGATTTAATTTTCCTTTTCTAAATTGTCATCACAATCTTCAATAAAAACTTTGGATTCCTTTTCAGATCTCAGATCTTCCAACTTGTTTTTGAGTTTCTCAATGAGGTTCTTTGCATCATCATATTTTCTTTTCAAGGTGTCTTTTTCAATAGTAAGCAAGTCAATCTGTTCAAGAGCTTCTTCAAGATTCTTCTATAGTTGATCCATATCCATAGAGATCTTACTCAAGTTGCTAGGCTTTCCTTGAATGATTATTTTCTGAGTAACTAAGCTCTGATACCAATTGTTAGAAATAGGGAATACTAAGAGTGGGGGGGTGAATCAGTATTCTACAAAATTTATCTTTTTCTCAATTATGGATATAACAGATTATCTTTACACATGCATAACATAAGAAGCTAAACAACATGCATAGCATTAAAACTAAAGAACTCATAACACATTATTTGTTCTCGAGGAAACCTTGGCCAAGGGAAAACCTTGGTGGGGATGGTACCCACAAAGATCCACTAATCAAAAGTATCTTGTTAAGGATGTTGACCCTGTTAGGAGTCTATTACAAGCATATAGTGTATCAGTCCTGATTAAGGGACTATAGGCCTTGTTAGAAGCCTCAACCCTGTTAGGATTTGGTTGTACAAAATGTGATTACCAGATGAGCCCACTGCCCAAATAAGTAATATACAAAATTCAATGATTACAAAAGTAGGTTAAGGTACATAACCTTATACTACTTACATCAATATCTCTTCACTGCTCTTTCACTATTGCTATTACATATGCATCATATATTTCGCATCATGTCACTACTTCATTACATCACATCACTACTACTCTACTTCTTACAATTACAATTACATTTATAAAAATAACTTTATCCAAGAGTTAAAATCTAGGATGTTGTCCTTTTATATTGTTAAGTCATTATTTTGATAAACAAAATAATCCCTTAACTCTTTACTAATTCTGTCTTCATATTCTGTCTTGTCGACTTGACACTGTCTTTAGTAAAACTCTCATAACTTCTTCCATACATGCTGTACTGACTTGCACTCTGAGATGGGTCTTTAATAGTCATCATAGAGTCTATATTCAAGTGTGCAAGCACTGAACTTACTCCAATAAACATCACAAACAAAAACTGTGTCTAGGTTCACTGGTAAAAATACTGTCTCATACTTAGACAATTTTGCATTGCGCTCTGTCATACTAGCTCTCTGACCTGTGCGATTTTCATGTGGATCATATGTTGCCATAATGACAACATCTATGTAATCAACTCAACCAAAATGCCAACAAACACATTTTGTTTCAATCCCTTTGATCTTCCTTGAATTTTTCTAGCCGTAGATCTTCATAACAAACTTTATCTTCAACCTTGAGTTCATACACTTTCCAGCTCATCAATCCTTATCGGCTAAACTGATCTTTGATTCCTTTCTTCCTACTCGGTTAACAAAGAAATGTGTCGGTGCAAAAAAACCTGGTAAGTACTATCACTCAGTATACACTATACTGCTCGGTGTATACTGAAATGCTTCTTTAACCAACCACACTGCCTTGTGCATTTTTGCTCTTTTCTTCATCATAGATGAATGCAACATAATCAAGTCAATAACATAAGGTCATAGACTCATCAATAATTTACCCAATGTATTCCTTATCTTCATCTATTATATCCATCTTCCTCATGTAGATATATTTGTTCTTCATCTCTTTTCCTCCTTTCTATAGATGTTTGGATATAGTAACTACAAGATAAGTATAGTCAAACTAGGTGACATCAATGACAACATATTACTGATTCAATCATCTCACATATCTAATCAGAAACTCCGATGATCTCAAATCATAGATCTTCAAGTCATTCATTTGATTCAAATCAATTGTAGGTTCATCACTACTATAGAAGAATCTAACCCAAGGATAATCTAAGAGAGTTTTACCCAACGGAAACCCTAGAGGATTCTAGTGAGGAAGATTTTGACCCTAGTTCTCTAGAGCATCTAGAAGAAGCACATATCATAGATTTGAGCAATACAATGTTAGAACCTTCAAATGAGGTCATGTCCTTAAACCCTATTGAAATCGAATCATTGATCCCTTGACCCTCATCTATCCTAAAGTAATTGGATGGGATTCCATTGAACCTACCATCCTCCCTACATTCTTGAATGATAACTTGGTGTCTCAATACCTTTATGCAGTTGAGCCTTCTTGTACCATGGAATATCAAGGAGAAGTGAGAAGGTGAGTATTCAACCTTTTAGTTTGAAAAAAAGTTAAAAAAAAATAAAAAAAAATAAAAAATGGAAAGAATCTAATGTTGAAAACCACATTGTAGCAACATTAAATCAAAAAGAAAAAGAAATAAAGAATGCTTTGGAAGGTGAAAACCCAACAGAGGCACCTAAGGAAGAAAGGTTGGATACTTTACCTAAGCACTACGAAGAAAGATCACCTATCTTCATTGAACCAACATAGAAAGTAAACATTGGGTCAAAATCAGAGCCAAGAATCATACAATTAGCAACATCCCTATCTAGTGAGGAAAGAAAATATTTAGCAACATCCCACTCAAGGGAAGAACATATACTCATTTTAGAAAGAATATTTGTAAGATTAGAACAATTCAAAGTCAGGCTAAATCCAAATAAATGTACATTTTGTGTACAATTAGGAAAACTATTGGGATACATAGTTTCAGCAAAAGGGATAGAGGTAGACCCAGCTAAAGCAAAAGAGATCATGGAAATGGGGGCACCTTGGAATGTAAGTCAAATGAGATCTCTTCAAGGCAAGATTCAATCCTTTAGAAGGTTCATTTCACAATTAGCAGAAAAGTGCCACAATTTCACTCAACTCCTTCACAAGGACACAATGTTCAAATGGGATGAGAAATATGAAGAAGCATTCACCTTATTGAAGAAGTACCTAATGAATCTGCCAACATTAATGCTACCAATCAAAGGTAAACCTCCTTAATTTTATATATCTCAAGAACAAAACATGCATTAGGGGTACTCTTGGCTCAAGACGATGAAGCTGGAAAGGGAAAGGTCATATACTACATAAGAAGAACATTGGTGAAGTATGAGTTGAATTACACCTTCATTGAAAGAACATGTTTGGTCGTAGTTTTCACTTCCCAAAAACTACGCCATTATATGTTATCCCACAAGATTTGACTCATTGTAAATGTTGATCCCTTAAAATATCTTCTCAGCAAAACATCATTGAATGGGAGATTGGCCAAATGGGTCATGGTCTTAAGTAAATTTAATATAGAATATGTGGACCGAAAATCTATCAAAGGCAAAGTAATAGTTGATAAATTAGTAGAATCAACTTTACAAGATGAACATCCAATCCAAGTGGAATTTCTAGACTTTGAAATTGTTAATGTTGAAGCAAAAACATGGCAATTGTATTTTGATGGCTCTTATACACAACATGGATCAGGAGTAGGGATACTTTTGATTACTCCTCAAGGGTCCACAATTCTGAAATCATACAAATTGCTATTCCCATGCACAAATAACATAGATGAGTATGAAGCATTGGTCATTGGCATAAAGTTGGCATTAGAATGGAAGGTAACAGAGCTATAAATCTATGGAGATTTCCAACTGGTTATTAATAAAATTAATGACAATTATCAAACTAAAGATGATAAGTTGATACCATACAAGAACATGATTGAGAATCTTAAGAAATAATTCACTCTAATCACATTTGAGCAAGTACCAAGGGATAAGAATAAAGCAACAGATGACATGGCTACTTTGGCATCACTTCTCCAAATATCATATCAAAGTGCCATATATGAATTCCTGATAGAAGTTGAGTAACCCGCATTTGACCCTTCCCATCCTCATACCATTTTCTTACTAACGGGACATGAATCACTGTGGTATCGAGCTATTTACACCTACTTGAAAGACCAAATTAGGAATCAAAAGAAAAGCTTTATTTGACTAGCCTCTCGCTACGCCTTGGTATCCGACATGTTGTATTGCAAAAGTCTAGATGGAATGCTTCTAAGGTGTCTAGAGAAAGAAGAATCAACCATAGCCTTACAAGAAATTCACGAGGGAATTTGTGGGTTGCATTCAAATTGTTTAACCCTAGCTAAGAAACTTCTTAGGATAGGATATTTTTGGTCTTCTATGGAAAAGGATACTTGTCACTTTGCAAAAACTTGTCGTAAAAGTCAATATCATGGAAACTTGATCCACGTACTAGCACAAGAGCTTCATCCCATGACAACACCTTGGGCCTTTTATCAATGGGGTTTAGATCTCATAGGTGTGATTTATCCACCATCTTCAAATGGTCATAAATTCATCATTAGTGCAACATAGTATTTTACCAAATGGGTGGAAGTTGTACCCTTATCCACTGCCATAGGAAATAAAATATCCTTATTCAGGTTAAATCACATAATTTGTAGATATGGTGTTCCTCATGCCATCATAAAGGATAATGCAAAACATTTCAAAAACAAGGATTTGAAAGAATTATTGTGGTGATAAGTACTTTATTCTATTTTTTGATGTCTACACTAGGATGATGGCTGTAATGTTTTTTAAATAAAAATCCGATGTATTTTAGTTGTTTAAGTGGTATTTGGTAAAGGTTGAAAAAGAAATAGGTAGAAGCTTGAAATGTCTGAGATCTGACCGAGGTGGAGAGTTTATATCAAATGAGTTCAATCTATTTTGCAATGATAGAGGAATCAAGAGATAGATGTTTGCATCGAGAACACCTCCACAGAATGGCATAACTGAGAGGAGAAACATGTCAATTATGGATTGTGCAAGAACACTAATGATTGAGAAGAATGTTGCACAAAAATAATGGAGAGAAGTTGTAAGTACAACTATTTATACCTTAAACCAAGTACAAATCAAGCAAGGTACAAATGCTACACCTTATGAGTTATGGCATGGATATGCACTTAATGTGAAATATTTTAGAATCTTTGGGAGTAAATGCTATATACTGAAAGACAATAGGAATGGAAAATTTGATACAAAAAGTGATGAAGGCATATTCCTAGGTCATTCCACTAAGAGAAAAGCTTATAAGTGTTTGAATTCTAACACTAACAAAGTTGTGGAAAGTGAAAATGGGAGAGTTGATGAATATGAAGAGAAGGAAAAAATGGAAGGAAAACAAGAACCTGAAGATTACAAATCTTTTGTGTACATGGAACAAGGAGAGAGAAGTAACACACCTACAACAGATGCATAGTGATGGGTAAGAAATGCTGAGCATAAGGAGGATGCTGCCGAGCATTAGGAGGATGTTGTTGAGCATCAAGAGGTTGTTGCCGAGCATCAGAAGGATGCTACCGAGCATCAGGAGGATGCTTTTGAGCATCAGGAGGATGCTGCCGAGCAATTAGAAGGAGAAACTGATAAATTGCATGATGAACCTGAAGATCAAGAAGAAAAGAAATCTAAACCTAAATTGGCACAACATGTTAGAAGACATCATAAACATGAGAAAATAATTGGAGATAAGGAATTTGGAGTCTTGACTAGAAGTAAGTTGAAAGACCCTACATGTTTACTATGTGAGTTTGACTCTAAGACAGTACAAGATGCTTTAAAGAATGAGGACTAGAGTCAAGATATGAATGAAGAAATAGATTAGATAGAAAATAATGATACCTGGACTTTGGTGTGGAGACCATAAGATAAGAATGTTATTGGAACAAAATGGGTGTTCAGAAACAATCTTAATGAACATGGACAAGTCACAAGGAACAAGGAAATATTGATATGCACGGGTTATGCACAAGAAGAAGGAATAGACTGTGGGGAGACATTTGCCCCTGTAGCAAGATTAGGAGTGAGAACTCTACTTGCATATGTTGTATAGAAAGATTTTAAAGTATATTAGATGGATGTCAAATCTGCATTTTTGAATGGTATATTAGAAGAAGTATACATTGAACAACCTGAATGATTTGTTGACCCAAGCAATAAAAATATGGTTTTCAAATTGAACAAGGTGCTGTATGGATTGAAACAAGCCCCCAAAGCACGATATGAGAGGTTGCCAAATTATTTGATAAAAAATGGATTTACAAGAACAAATGACAACAACAATCTGTATATGAAAGTCTATCGTCTTAAAATGGAAGCACTTCAATCTTGATAGGTTTAGCACCCTCATTTAGTGCATTTTTCATGATAAATTTGCATTTAGGATGCATTTGCACTTGATTCCTTCATTTCTAGGTGAAATTAGGGTTAGGATCTTGAGGATTCTCCTTGATTTCCCTTCTCTATGGCTCTATTTTCTAGGTAGGATCTAGGTATTGGTCCTCCTAGCCCTCATCACATTCTTTCTAGGTCTTTGTGCCCTTTTCCAGGACTCTGGCCTATTTTCTGACCATTCCAAGTCTCTGGATGACCCCGAGACTTCCTATTTTCAAAGTTGACTATATCTAGACCTTTGGGTCAAGGTCGAGGTCGACCTTGACCCCTGTCAGGTTTTGGTCCCCCTTTTCAAATTAGGGTCACTGCAGGCCCCGAATTCAATGTCGAGCCTCCAAATCCAAATGCAGAAGGGTTTTAATTTAAAATTCATTTAAGTCATTTCCCTCCTTAGTTGGTTATTGTGATTGGACCATAATTCAAGGTGAAAATTAAATTATGGGCCCTTACATTTGCTGAGGATCCTTTCATTGAAACCTTTATATAAGCACTCTCTTTTGCCTTCATTTACACACAACAACACACCAAGTATTCATCAAGCAAATTCAAGCAAGCAAACGATGATGAAGTGATGATGCAAGATTGCAAGAGGATGATATAGAAGATCAAGACATTGTTGATATCAAGCATTTTTTTGGACATTCCTTTGGAGCAAGAAAGATCTCTTCTTCCTTGATCCACCATTTTCAATATTCAAACATTCAAAGATAAAATCATGGGGTAGAAATTACAGATTGTGAGTTTGGTAGAACTACTTTAGCCTTGGGGGCTTGGTATGCTTTCTTTATCATATTCAGATCTATGCATTTCTTTCTCATATCAATTCATGCTAGGGTTTTAATCTAGAGGATTAGATCTTGGCATTGCATATTCAATACACACACATATTCCATTACATTCAGCTATTCGTGGAGGTGGAGATCACCAAAATGGGAGTTTGACTAAGGCAAAACCCTATATAGCCACCCCAAAACACCATTTTCAGATATCTATAGTCATTTTTTCAGGAGTTGCAGAGCATGTATGAGTACCCTTTTCGACAAACTTTCAGGATCCTTGAACAGATTTTCCGTCAGAACAGTGCAAGTCAAGGTTGACATAAAGGGGTAAGATTGTGCCCTGAGGTAAGATCTTACCCCTGCCTTTGGGTCAAGGTTGACCTTTTTCATAAAAGAAATTTTTTTCTTGGTTTTCTCATCTCTGTTTTCCCATCCTAGATTCAGTTACAAGATTTCCCGAAATCGAGTACAGACACCAGAAAACAATATTTTCCATATCAACTTTATTATGAGGTATGTATTTCATCTTATCTAATTTCAAGCATTCACACTACTTATCATTTCAATTTATATATTTGGTGGTAAATATTGGTTTAGGACTTCTATTAGGTGCATTGTTAAAAACCTTACCTAACCATCCTCGTTTTCCACCATCTATATTTTGGTGAGATTGTTTACAACAACTCTTTCTTTTTTTGGTGTTAGATTTGCATTTTTTGTTAGATCTTACATGCCTATAAAAGTAGATTTCTTTTATGCTCTTGCATTTATATTTTAAAAAATACAAAAAAAATTAAAAAATCTCTTTGAAAATACAAAAATAGTTACATTTTTCATGCTTGTAGTGTTACTCTGTGTTCAACATGTATGATTTTTGTTTTGAATACTTTGATGAGGCTTTTATTGTACAAGAGGATAGATTCCCTAATGAGGTACATGGAAGTGAGGATGAAAATTGTTCGAATGAGATCTCCATTAATCCTATTCCTATTTCACTCTCCTCCGCAACCTCTTCAATTGACCTTTACCATAGTGTGTGTGCATGGTTACCTTCATGTTCCACTATTTGCAACATTGATAAACCTAAAATGATATATCCTAAACCTTTGTTGATGGTAAAAGGATGTCCTCAAATAACAATTAAGGGTAAACCTAAAGATCATTTGGATTTCTTTGATAACATAGATTCTATTTCATATGCTTATCGCACACGGAATAACCCTCAGCCTACTGTTCTGGTTTCTTTACTTCCTTCTCAATCTGTGCTTCATCGAGCTCCTAGGTTTCCATCTACCTTTAAGGAGTATAACTTAGTAGAACAATTACGTGCTATTCCTGCTAAGATATCTTTATGGGAATTACTTCAAACTTCCTCGACATATCATGAGGCATTGCAAAAGGCTTTATCTACTCTTCTTACTTCACCTCCTAATCAAGAGAACATTAATTCCTTTTTGGAGTGCATGCATACTATGCCTTCTATACCTCCTATTGTGTTTACCGATGATGATCTACCTTTTATTGAGGTGTAGAATTAATATGATGCTCTTATGGTTGCCATTTCTATTAATCAGAGTATCATTTGTAGAACGTTAATTGATAATGGATCTGGGCTTAATGTTTGTAGCATGGATATGATTAAGGAAATTAAGGCTGATCTCACAACTATCTAACCTGATAATGTCCCTATTCATGGATTTGACAATATTGCAAAGAAAAAATTGGGCATTATTACCTTACCTGTTAAATTTGGTACGGTTATACTTAACACACCTATTCATGTTATGCCTAGACCTCTCAATTATATCCTTCTTTTAGGTAGACCTTGGTTACATACTATGCATGTAGTTCCTTCTACTCTTCATCGCAAGGTTAGGTGCATTTATAACAACTTAATGTATACGTTACTTGCGATGATGCATCGAACCCTTGCTTAAATGTGCAATATGTTAAAATTTTTGAACCTCTCCAACCAAGTAAAGAGACTGAAAAGCAACCTGAGATTAAACAAACTGAAGCTTCATTGTCTTCTTTAACTGATGATGATTGGGGAACATTGGACTTTAATCCTACTTTTATTGGAGAATATAAGGTCTTTGATTTGGAATTCATGAAACAACAAAGTGAATTTGAAAAACAAATTTTTACTCCTTCCCCGCTTTCTGAGGAATTATAAAGTAACTTTGTTGTCACCTCGATTGAAGAAACACTTGAAATAATAAAACCTAATTGCTATGATATTGTGACATACACCACTCCTTTGACTCCATTTGATATGGCCAATAGATATGGTTTTGGTTATCATTTTCTCAAGAAATCAAGATTTAATGGGAAAGGAAGTCGTAAATATGAGCAAGGTATACAAGTGCCTTTGTATAATGAAATTTATGATTATACATATGGATTGGGATTCAATCCTTACAATAAACCATTGGCTTTTCCTCTCAATGTTAATCATATCTATGGTGGACATTTAAAGTTGGTTAACCCGCTCCTCCTTGACATTAAT
Source organism: Chamaecyparis obtusa (assembly GCA_027943335.1). Lineage (NCBI taxonomy): Eukaryota > Viridiplantae > Streptophyta > Pinopsida > Cupressales > Cupressaceae > Chamaecyparis > Chamaecyparis obtusa. Next base: position 35,132 of record BSBK01007122.1, on the reverse strand, counting down.
CAAAGATCTACCTTAGATATCTTTCCCGAAGATGAAGCCTTAGCGGATTTTTTAGAGGTTTATGAGGATTTACCTACGTTCATCACAAACAATGAAAGCCTTATTGTTTAAATAAATATGCTTATTTTGGAGAACATGATGAATAGAATATTTCTTCTCTACCAATGGATTCTCCGATACAAAGTTATTTTCTAATAATTGAGACTTTTGAGGTTCAAATGTATGAAAATGATTTTGAAAATATGATAAAAATTGGGAAATGTTTGAATCAAGATGAACGTGATCAATTGGATTCCCTTTTAATTGAATATAAGGATATTTTTTTCTTGGACATATTCGGATATGCCGGGTATAGACTCTAAGATTGTTAATTACAATATTGTTCTCAAACCGAATGTTAAACTTGTGAAGGAGAAAATTTGAAAGATGAATCCGCGAATTGCTTTATTAGTTAAGGCTGAAATTGAAAGATTATTGGATGCTGGATTCATCCCCTCTATTGATTACTCATACTGGATTTTAAATATTGTGCCCGTTTCAAAAGGATAAAATAAGATAAGGATGTGTACTGGCTTAAGAGATTTAAATAAAGAATCTTGAAAAGATGATTTCCTGTTACCTAATATTTATATGATTGTGGATTCAACAACGAGTCATGCTTTATTATCTTTTATGAATGGTTTTTCTGGCTATAATCAATTTTTTATTCTTGCTGAAGATCAATTTAAGACTGCATTTATAACACCTTGGGGAACATTTTGTTGGGTCATGATGCCTTTTGGATTAAAAAATGCAGGAGAAACTTATAAACATGCTATGGCCTTGATTTTTCATGATTACATTCATAAGATTCTTGAGGATTATGTGGATGATATCTTGGCTAAATCTATACAAAGATAAGATCATGTTACTATTTTACGATAGATATTTGAAAGGATTAGAAGTTACAATATGAGGTTGAATCCTAAGAAATGTGTCTTTGGAGTTGATTCCAGTAAATTATTAGGATTTATAATCTCTAAGAAAGGCATAAAGGTGAATACTGAAAAGATTGAATCTATTGTTGACATGCCTCCTCCTAAGAATATTTCTCAGTTACAGAGTTTGCAAGGAAAAATTCAAGCTATTCGCCACTTTGTTTCCAACTTAGCTGATAGAACTATTCCTTTTACTTCCTTGCTTAGAAAGGATACCACTTTCTCTTCGAATGATGAATGTAAACAATCCTTTGAGAAATTTAAGGAGTATCTCACCAATCCTCCTATTTTGCAACCTGTTGAATTTGATAAACCCTTTTATCTGTATACTTTAGCCACTCTGAAAGTGGTGAGTACGTTGTTGGCTTAGTATGATAGCGATGGTAAGGAAAGACTTGTGTACTACATTAGCTGGACTTTACTTGATTACAAAACAAGATACAAAGATTTGGAAAGACAATGCTTAGTTGTAGTTTATGCTTGTCAGAAACTCATGCATTATCTCTTAAATGTTGAAGTCAATGTGATTGTTAAATTTTATCCTTTGAAACATCTTTTCTAAAAACTGATCTCTTTGGCCATTTGGCAAAGTGGGTGATGTTACTTACAAAATTTGATCTTAATTTCATTTCTCAAAAGTCGATAAAGGGACAAGCTTTAACAGATTATTTGGTCCAAGCTCCTTGTCCTCATTCTGATACATTTTTTACTGTGGTAGAATTCTGAGATGAAAACATTCTAGCTATTAAACAGGATGATGTTTGGGAGTTATATTTTGATGGATCTAGATGTAAGACAGATTCTCATGTTGGTATTATCTTGATCGCTCCTATGAAAAAATTGATCCCTCTATCATATAAATTAAATTTTCCTTGTACTAACAATATTGCGAGTATGAAGCTCTTATAGCTGGCCTACGAGCAACTTCATCCTTTAAGATTAAAAACTTGGAAATTTATGAAGATTCACAGTTGATTGTAGAACAAACTAAAGGATATTATTAGACTAAGAATGATAAAATGACACAATATAGAGATTTGGCTCTTTATGTGCTTCCACAATTCTCTTCTTATACGATCCAAACTTTACTTAGGAAAGATAATCGACATGTGAACGCCATGGCAAGTGCAACTTCTTTGGTTTGTCTTGAGAATAAAGCTAAATTTTTTTAATTTACCATACAAACTTTTAAAAACCCTATAATTTCTAATAAGGTTACTTATGATTGTTTCAATTTGCATCTGGATGAATGGTATTCTCATATCTTTCATTTCTTGAAAGATGGTACTTTTCCTGAATTGGTAACAAGGAACACACGTAATCATATTAGGAAGCTTATAGCACATTATATCATTTTAGGAGAGACGCTTTACAAATGCTCTTATGAGAGTTTACTATTAAGATGTCTTGGTAGAACCAAAATTCTGGTAGCTTTGGAAGAAGCTCATTCTGGTTCTCGTGGGGGACATTTTGGTGGAAAATCTCTAGTCAATAAAATTCTTAGAATGATATATTATTGGAAAATGATAGAACAAGATTATTTCATGTTTGTTAAGAAGTGTCCTCAATGTCAACAACATAGTAATTTGATTCATGCTTTTTCTCGTGATCTTCGTAATCAAGTTTCTCCATGGCCTTTAAGTATTTGGGGTTTTGACCTTATTGGAAAAATCTCACCAACTTCTTCTCAAGGATATATATATATCCTCACTACTATAGATTACTTTACGAAGTGGGTGGAAGCTATCCCTCTTCATTCAACAACTACGGATGTCATTTGTGATTTCATCCTTAACAATATTATAGCATGATTTGGTATTCCTTCGACAATAGTTTCAAATAATGGTACCTCTTTCAAGAACAAAGAAGTTGAAAAATTATTGGAGAAATATCAAATTCAACATAGATTTTTGACTCCTTACTATCCTCAATCTAATGGTCAAGTTGAAGCATCAAATAAAATCATTGAACAAATTTTTTAAAAAATAGTTAACAAGCATGCGAAAGATTGGCATACCCAACTTACCTATGCTTTATGGGCTTATAGGACTAGTGTTTGTACTATCACGGTTACGTATCCTTACAATATTGTCTATGGTACTGATGCTATTATGCCTTTGGAATTAGAAATACCTTCTTTACATGTTTCATTTCATGGGATAATTGACAAGGATACATTTCGTGAACAACGATTACAAGAATTGGAAATGTTAGATGAACAACAAATACATGCTTTGGAACATATAAAAGCTTATCATAAATCACTTTAGAAGCAGTATAATCATAAAGTAATTCAATGATCATTTTTAGTAGGTGATTTAGTCCTATATGAGAATCAACAAAATGTGAATGCTTTACCTAGTGAAAAAGGAAAGTTTAGCCCTAATTGGCTTGGATCTTTTGTTGTAATTGAGGACTTTGGTTCAGGTGCTTATAAACTTGCTGATATGGATGGTGTTTCTTTTAAGGAACCTATCAATATTATGCATCTCAAACGTTATTATGCCTAATTTTATCTTTATTTTGTTGTGTATTTATGTATTCCTTATAAAATAATTATGTTTGTTTTATAAGTTATGTAGTTTTAGCAACTTACATTTGAATACATTTATGCACCTTCTTTCTTTCAATTAAGTTTTATGTTATTGATGAAAGTATAATCATAAAAAACATAACTAACGAGTAGAGAAATTTTTTCATTTATAAAATCTTTTGTGTTTGCTACATATGTGGCTCAGGGCCCTATCTATCACTACATCTATCTCTATGCTCTGATGGTGGATGAATCCCATATCTCTTTGGTGTATGATAAGAAAATGTAGATCTATGTCTAGTAGTCCATGAGTGGCTCCTTGATATACTCATATTACACATGTACTCCTGGCCTCTTTGTAAGTAAGCCATTAGTTTCTCTTCTCTCTCTCTTTGCACAACTTCATCTCTCACTGGACACACTTAAAGATATCGACATGCCTACGGGGATCTATGTTACCAATAGAAGACTCTCACTCGCTCACTGGTAGTTGGTAGGATATACATGTATCCTTGAGAACCTCCAATACAAAACTCTACCACACTAGCTACATAATGGGAATACATTTATCTTTTAGTATCTTTTTCTTCACAAATTAAGTTAAATTTTTAAATCAATTTCATATTTCATACCTGGATCTCCCTACTGGGTGTCACTGAAGGATCTTGATGGTGGGGGAATGGAGTGACTAATCTCTCCACACTCATTGTGTCTAGGTCTCAGAGGTGGTGTCTCTATATGGGCGCATGGAGGTCATCGTGATCTTAGTGGTGGTCTGTGAAAAATATGCACATCTGCACTAGTATCACCACCTGCGGGCATCTCCTCAACTCTCTCATCTGCTCTCTCATCTTCTCTCTCCTCCTCCATGGGGTCTCCCTCAGAGATGGGCTCCTAATCTCTGTGATCCTCATCCTCCTCTACTATGCCACCATATCGGTGTGTCCTCTTTGCAAAACCTGGATCACCCGTGGGATAGTCATCATGGAAGATGGGGTGGGTTCCCTTCAGACTCCAATACCTGATGTAGTCTTAGCTGATGCTTGAACATGCCACATTTGGTGATACCTCTATATCCTCTATATCATCTACATCACTGTTTGTTATATCTACTATTGATGGTCAACATATAGTGTTGGGTCTCTGGTAATACCTCATCAAATGTGCGTACCTAGGTACTTCTCCAGGGACTCCCTATATAAGACCAAACTATCTCATCACTTGATCATAGTAGTATGGAATCAATATTTGACTCTGATGAGCCTCTAGCATCTTGCACTATTGTGAGTGCCTCATTTGGTGTCATGTATCCAACCACTCCATCATGCGGTAGTAGGGTCTCCATATCACATATGTGCCTAGAATAAGGTCTAGACATGCCCTCCAATAGAGGATATCTCTATACTGCTAGACATTTATCAGTGGATAAGAAAAGCCTCTTAGTGAGCTAGCATCTACCATCCCTGGAACACCCTATGGTCGTGTACATGTGAAGTTCTCAAACAACCAAATCTAAAAAAGTGTGCATATTGAGAATCTCTCTTTGATATCTCACCAACTAACATAGCTTGTGGTATAAGTGGGCGAGCATGTTGCGGCTCCATGCAAAGATAATCCTATCACTCTCCATCATGCGTGCAAGATGGGTCAAAAGTGCTGAAAAGACTTTACCCTTTGTGTTGGGTACTACAACCAATGATAGTATACATAGCATCACTCTTTGTACCAAGGGTGTAGGGTCTACCAGTATGGCTAATAGAGTGATCTGATCTGCTTGGGTTCACATCTATGGAACCCGTCCCAAGAAATAATTTTCATTTGCAAGGATCTCCTAAGGACCTCATTACTCTCTCGGTCTGATAGGCTCTCCTCAAACCATAAGTTGCAAGATTCTGTAGAAATCCTCCAGTGTCACCGTGATCTCACTTGAGGGAAGGTGAAAGGAGCATGTATCCTCATCCCACCTCTCTATGAGAGCCAATAACATGGATCGGTGAAGTTTAATCTATGGTAGGATTGTTACCAAGTATTGTCCTACATCTCTCAATAACTGTATCTCATCCTCGCTCATCTTGAACAGTCTCTCTCGGATAACCACTAGAGATGAATCAAGTCCTATAAGTGCAAATGAACATCATATCAGCATTTTAGAACAAGAAGCCTGTAAATCCAGCTTGACTAAGTCAAGGTCGACCTTCCTAGGTCAAGGTTGACATAACTGGGTCAGGGTCGACCTTTAAGGTTTAGGTTTGACCTTTCCTACCAAAAGAAAGAATTTTCCAAGTACATAAATCAATAAACAACAAACTCACCTCGGGAAGCAGTCGTCTGGTAGCCAAGCACTGTCTGAGAAGCTCCATGTGTGTCGCTCAAAGTTCTTCTCTTCTCAACATTCTGCTTTCTCTCTTCGAATCTACAAATGGTAAGAATGAGTAAGTATGAGTTATTTTTCCTTATTTATAGTTAAAAATTAGGGTTTTGTTAGGGTTTACTTATGTTAAATTTGAATTTCCCTTTGTATGCATTTAGATAGACATTCACTCTTTTCATCATAACTTGAGTTTTGTATCTTCATTTTTAGTACTGTCAATGGCTTTGGAATCATGATTCAGATACCCAAACCCTTGAATCAGTTTAGGAAGGATAGGAATCCTTCTAATTAGTTTAGGAAAGGATGTTTTCAACAAAATTTATATCCATTGTATAAGGTTATCCTTATCACCCTATTTTACCCTTAAGAAGTAGAGAGCCGAACGAGGGGGGGCATAAGGGGCTCTATGCAATTATCAATTTCATTGCAGGATCTCTACATTGAGGACTTGGCTATATCCTTTTTATTTACAATGATGTTTTCCTTTAGCTTGCATATTTACGTAGTGTCATATCTAAGCTAAAGTGGGGGCTAAATGTATCATCTTAAAATGGAAGCACTTCCATCTTGATAGGTTTAGAACCCTCATTTAGTGCATTTTTCATGATAGATTTGTAAATAGAGGTAAAATGGAATCACCTCTATTGAGTGTAATGTATGGGGGAATATGATATCCACTCCTAAATCCAAATTCCCAAAGGAGAGATCCAATTTGATCAACCTAAAGGTTAATACACAATCGAATCAATCGATGGAGAATATGGAAGAGAGAGAAAAAAACCTATATTTCCCTATAATAGAATTGTGCTTGAAATATAAAATAATTGAAATATAAGTACTAATCTCAAATTAGGGCAAATCTAGAAAATGCCAATTTTTGATGTCTGTGTGTACTTTCGAGCAATTTTGCAACCTATTTCAAACTGGAAATGCCGAGACGAAGAAAACCCATAAATCTTTTATCTTTCTGACGATAGGTAGTCTTTGACCCTCATAAAAGGTCAAATGCTACATTCTTTATTTGAAGGTCAATTCTGACTTTGTTCGTAGATCCTGAAAGTTCATCGAAAATGGTATCCAAATCTACTCTCAGATTCAAAATTCCGCACCTGTACCTGCAAGAAAAAGATAGTTTTTGTTGTTTGTTTGAGGGGTTTGCCTTGGTCAAACCCCAATTTGGAATCAACCTTAATATTGAAATTGAAATGAGAATGCTAGCAAGTAGTAGAAATAGATCTAATAATGAAGCTATGCAATTTGATAGATATGCAATTGTATTTTGAATGTAAACAAGTATATTGATATGAAAGCTTGAACACAACAATGGTAAATGTAAATCAAAACCATGAAAGTAAATACAAAACCTCCATGTTTGTATACTTGGAATCCACCTTGATAGAAGAATGAATGGATCTTGAAGATGAAAAAAAGGATCTTGAAGGAATATCACACCATCATGATGGCTAGATCTAGGGTTTGAATGATGAATCTTGAATGCTTGAACCAAATCCCTTCAAAGGCTTGAATGCTTGAATCTTTGATCTTCAATGGATAACTTGGATGGAAAAGAGGACTTGAATGCTTCCTTGAAAATGCTTGATGAAATGCTTTCTTGATCACCTTGAGAGCTTGAGAGAGGAGATTGCAAAACTTGATTGCTTGATGGAAAAAGAGGATGATTGAAATGAGAGAGGAATGCCTCCTTTTATAGTGAACTAGGGCACAATCCTCTAGAGGGGCCACCTTGGAGAATTAAATCCCAATTAGGTCCTAACCTTTAGAAAATATACCTAGATTAAACACAATTTGAGGATTTACCATTCTGAAACCAGAAATGGCTGACCCGGAGGTGGGAAAACAAATATCCCCAAAACCTGACACCCAAAAATCAAGGAAATTTGAAATCTGGACAGGGGGTCAAGGATGAGCTTGACTCTGACCTAGGTTAGGGTCGAGGTACATCCTGACCAGTTTAGGGTTGAGGTCAACTTTGACCCATAAGGTCAACTTTGACCTTGTGGTAAAAAACCTCAGGATCCTGACCCAGAATGCTAGGAAATGCAGATATGAAGTGAAAATCAAGGACATATAGAAGCAAAATGAGGAGAACAATTATGATCCAAGAAAAGAGCTGATTCAAGGTGTTTGACATGACCTAGACCACTCACTCAGAGGGCTAAATTCTCTTAACATGGAAGTGCTTCCATTTTAAGATGATACATTAAGCCCCCACTTTAACAAGAGTATGGATTTGATGCAAACTCTTGGTAAAGGAGAAGGAAGAAGAGATCCTAGTGGATTCAAAATGAGATAGAATGACACTTAGTTAGGGACACAAGCCCCTAGTCTAAGGATTCTAACTCAACATATGCGCATGAGGGTGCAAAAAACAACATGACACAAAAGAGGGGTTAGTACTAAAACAAACCCAAATCAACTAGCACAAGAAACCTTACTAAGAAATACTTCTCATACTAATATCATATTTGGAAAGCTATCATAAAAGCATAAATGTTTACATAAGAAAGACAAGAACAACACTATAAATGACATAGCTTCATGATCCAATCCTACTAGCATGAAAGTGAAAAGAGAGAGAGAAAAAGAGTGATTACCTCACCTAGTAAGATGCCCACCTTACTATGAATCACCCTAGAGGGAGAGCCCAATAGGTTCACCTATAAACTGTGCTTGCAATTGTAATGCATCTTCTGATGGCTTCTAAAATATCCATAGATCCACCTTCTTGTATCACTATGAATATGAAATGCATATCTCCTCAGGATTTAGCAACTTATGTGCATTACCTTCGAAAGATTTAGCATATGAATGTGTGTCTTTTAAGGATTTAGCAAATTATGTGTGTTACCTTCAAAGATTTAGAATATTTGAAATTGGAAATGTGCATCCCTTTAGGATTTAGCAACTTATGTGCATTACCTTCAAAGATTTAGCATATTGAATTTTTTTGAAAAATGCGTGTCTCCTCAGGATTTAGCAACTTATGTGTGTTACCTTCAGAAGATTTAGCATAAAGATGCGTGTCTTTTCAGGATTTAGCAACTTATGTGCATTACCTTCCAAGATTTAGCATTTAAAAATAAAAAACTATAGTACAAGGGAGACCCTATATATGCCCCCCTCCTTAATATGGAAAAAACATACTATTTTGACATGTTAAGGAAATGAAAGAACAAGGATAAAGCCTTCTTCAACATCAACACAATATCCACAAACAACACCCAGTCCAAGCCAAGAAGGTCATAACTCCTATGAGGCCATGGAAGGGATGAATGCAAAGAGATATCATGCAAAAAGTGAAAAAGGAACCCTTGTGAGGGATAGCACACTATTCAGTTTCCAGGGTGAGAGATATATCAATCATGGAAACCCAATGTCAAACAACAAAAGAGGTTGTTATCAAGGACATATATCCTCAATGCAAACCAAAATTTTAATGTATGATTGGATATCATATAATACATAAATACTGCTTACCCAAGGAAAGAGGTGAATCCCGGAAGGAGATGACATCCTTGCCCCCCAAGTGTAGGAGCAAAGATGGAAGAGGATACCTACTTCACAATGCAAGGAGATATCCTGTTTACAACAATGTACACCATAGCCTTAGTGAGGGATATTGACCCCTACATCCAAGAATATAGATAATTGCTAAAAGGATATGTCTCTCATGGAAAAGGATCCTCCAATGAAAAGAGATCTTATCAAGAAGACCCCCACCAAAGAGGAGTGCTTTAGATAAAATATCATCTTTCAATAGCAGGAACAAAGATTCAATCATCAAGCCCCTTGCAAACAAGAGGAAGAGGAATCTTTGAAATGAGGGAAACAAAGCTAACACCAAAGCAAGGGTGAGAGTTTATAAAGAACATAATTTGCAAAATAGAGAAGAAGTGATGACTTACGACAACTTATCATATAAGAAGGTTATCTGTAGTCAAAACATCTATCAATATGTTGAAATAATATTGCAATATAAAAAAATAGCAACAAGCTAAGGAAAGCTGCTCCCTAGACAAAGAGAAAGAAAGAGGTACCTTTCCCCCCCCAGAGATAAAGACAAGGGATATCTTTGCAAAATAAATGTTTTAGTAAAGATATCTTGAAAAGAAAAGATAGATTCTATGGATGATTAAAAACATAATGCAAAGCCATAGAAAAATAGGAGAGAAAGAATACCAATTAAGCCCCAATAAAATACCTAATGGATTCTAGGAGACTAGATGAATATACACCTCTTGCTCTCCAGTCATGAGACAAGAGGGAAAGATCATCTATATTACATCTAAAGGAGGGGGATCCCCTATATCAAAATTATGAAGGAATTGCAAAACCACACGAGAGTGAGATATAATTCCTAAAGAAGCTCTTTCTCTAACATATAACTTGAAATGTTTACAATCAACAAGTAAATGTTTGTTGCTATAATGAAAAGGACATTTGTATTTGTATAAAGCATCTATCGACATAGGTCTAAAGATTTCTTTCTTGGAATTCATTAGCTCAACATATACCTTCTTAGCCACTTCTTGACGAGTATTAATGTTTTCTAAGATAGGTGTGGGGAGAAGAATATGAAGAGGAGGACAATGTTTAGCATCACCTACCTTAACTTGAGATTTTGAACAACCAACACCATACATATCCGGTTTAGGGGGTATATGAACTGAAAATCTAATACCATGCTCATTAACCCCAAGCCCTAAACCTTTATAACCTTGTTTAGTCACCATATGATATCCAGTAGTGTACATATTATGTAAAGCTTCTACATGAGGTGATTTTTTATCATGTTCATGAGTAAAGGTTGTATAAGGTGGGATAATAGGTTTGGAAGAAGTTTCTTTACCATTTCCTTTAATATCATCATGAATCAGAGGAGAAGGTAAATCAAAGAAATCTTGCACATCCGCATCTTGAACTATAGCTTGAATCCCATAATAAGTATGGGAAGAGCGAGGATGAAAAGATAGAGAATTCGGTATCGGATTAGGATTGATAGGATTAGGATTAGGATTGATAGAATTAAGATTAGGATTGATAGGATTAAGATTAGGATGATTAGGAGATGGTGTATCATCTACCCAATTCTGCACATAATCCAAAAGATTAATAATGCTACCACATAAATCTTTAATAAAAGTTTTAAATGTAGATAGACTAGTGTCGGTCAACTTCACCAAAGCATAAGCAAGAGCAAAGTGAAGGGTCATAAACATAATGAAGTGAATGATACTCTGATAAACATCATAGGTATGTTAAAGAGATGCTAAAAGAAGAGTAATAAAGAACATGACCACACACCAAAGCATCTTAACAATCTCCATAGAAAATTAAATGCAAGAAATGTTTTTGGATTTTATTGATTTTATAGATTTTTTTGTATTTTTGAATTTTAAAATGCAAGAGCATAAACTAGACCTAATCTAAATGCAAGAAAGGATCTAAAATATAACACAATAGGGCATCTAATTCCACAAAAGAAAACAGGTAAGTATGTCGGGTTCACCAAAATGAATAGAGGTAAAATGCAATTACCTCTATTGAGTGTAATCTATGGGGGGAATATGAGATCCACTCCTAAATCCAAATTCCCAAAGGAGAGATCCAATTTGATCAACCTAAAGGTTAATACACAATCGAATCAATCTATGGAGAATATGGAAGAGAGAGAAAAAAACCTATATTTCCCTATAATGGAATTGTGCTTAGAATCTGAAATAATTGAAATACAAGTACTAACCTCAAATTAGGGCAAATTTGGAAAATGCCAATTTGTGATGTCTATGTGTACTTTTGAGCAATTTTGCAACCTGTTTCGGATTGGAAATGCCGAGATGAAGAAAACCCATAAATCTTTTATCTTTCCGACGACAAGTAGTCTTTGACCCTCATAAAAGGTCAAAGGCTACATTCTTTATTTGAAGGTCGATTTTGAATTTGTTTGTAGATCCCAGAAGTTTTCCAAAAAGGGTATCCAAATCTACTCTCAGGTCCAAAATTTTGCACCTGTACCTGCAAGAAAAAGAGAGTTTTTGTTGTTTTTTTGAGGGGTTTGCCTTGTTCAAACCCCAGTTTGGAATCAACCTTAATATTGAAATTGAAATGAGAATGCTAGCAAGTAGTAGAAATAGATCTAACAATGAAGCTATGCAATTCGATAGATATGCAATTGTATTTCGAATGTAAACAAGTATATTGATATGAAAGCTTGAACACAACAATGGTAAATGTAAATCAAAACCATGAAAGTAAATACAAAACCTCCATGTTTGTATGCTTGGAATCCACCTTGATAGAAGAATGAATGGATCTTGAAGATGAACAAAAGGATCTTGAAGGAAGATCACACCATCATGATGGATAGATCTAGGGTTTGAATGATTAATCTTGAATGCTTGAACCAAATCCATTCAAAGGCTTGAATGCTTGAATCTTTGATCTTCAATGGAGAACTTGGATGGAAAAGATGACTTGAATGCTTCCTTGAAAATGCTTGATGAAATGCTTGCTTGATTACCTTGAGAGCTTGAGAGAGGAGATTGCAAAACTTGATTGCTTGATGACAAAAGAGGATGATTGAAATGAGAGAGGAAGGCCTCCTTTTATAGTGAACTAGGGCACAATCCTCTAGAGGGGCCACCTTGGAGAATTAAATCCCAATTAGGTCCTAACCTTTAGAAAATATACCTAGATTAAATGCAATTTGAGGATTTACCATTTTGAAACTTGTAATGGCCGACTTGGAGGCGGGAAAACAAATATCCCCGAAACCTGACACCCGAAAATCAAGGAAATTTGAAATTTGGACAGGGGGTCTAGGACAAGCTTGAATCTGACCTAGTTCAGGGTTAAGGTTGACTTTGACCTTGTGGTCAAATACCTTAGGATCCTGACCCAGAATGCTAGGAAATGAAAATATGAAGTGAAAATCAGGGATAGATAGAAACAGAATAAGGAGAACAAGTATGATCCGAGAAAAGAGTTGATTCAAGGTGTTTTTCATGACCTAGACCACTCACTCGGAGGGCTAAACGCTCTTAACATGGAAGTGTTTCCATTTTAAGATGATACAATTTGTAGTTAGGATGCATTTGCACTTGATTCCTTTATTTCTAGGTGAAATTAGGGTTAGGATCCTGAGGATTATCCTTGATTTCCTTTCTTTATGGTCTATTTTCTAGGTAGGATCTAGGTATTGGTCCTCATATCCCTCATCACATTCTTTCTAGGTCTTTGTGCCATTTTTCAACACTCTGCCCTATTTTCTCACCATTCCAAGTCTCTGGCCGACCCCGAGACTTCCTATTTTCAAAGTTGACTGGATCTGGACCTTTGGGTCAAGGTCAAGGTCACCCTTGACATAGGTCAAGTTTGAGGTTGACCTTGACCTAGGTCAATTTTGAGGTCGACCTTGACCCTTGTCAGTTTTTGGTTTCCCTTTTCAAATTAGGGTCACTATGGGCCCTGAAATCAATGTCGGGCCTCCAAATCTGAATGCGGAAGGGTTTTAATTTAAAATTCATTTAATTACTTTCCCTCCTTAGTTGGTTATTGTGATTGGACCATAATTTGATGTGAAATTGGAATTATGGGCCCTTAAATTTCCCGAGGAGCTTTGCCTTGAAACCTCTATATAAGAACTCTCTTTTGCCTTCATTTATACACAACACACTAAGTATTCATCAAGAAACTTCAAGCAAGCAAGCGATGATGAAGTGATGATGCAAGATTGCAAGAGGATGATATAGTATATCAAGACATTGTTGATATCAAACATTTTTATGGAAAAACTATTGTGAACATTCCTTTGGAGCAAGAAAGATCCCTTCTTTCTTGACCCACCATTTTCAACATTCAAACATTCAAAGATACAACCATGGGGTAGAAATTATGGATTGTGAGTTTGGTAGGAGTACTTAAGCCTTGGGGGCTTCGTATGCTTTCTTTATCATATTCAGATCTATGCATTTCTTTCTCATATCAATTCATGGTAGGGTTTTAATCTAGAGGCTTAGATCTTGGCATTGCACATTCAATAGACACACATATTCCATTACATTCAACTATTCGTGGAGGTGGAGATCACCAAAATGGGGGTTGACTAAGGAAAAACCCTATATAGCCACCCCAAAACACAATTTTTAGATATCTACAGTTGTTGTTTTAGGAGTTACATAGAAGATTTGAGTACCCTTTTCGGAAAACTTTCAGGATATGTGAACAGATTTTCTGTTGGAACAGTGTAGGTCAAGGTCGACATAAAGGGGTAATATTGTGCCCCGGAGTAAGATCTTACCCCTATCTTTGGGTCAAGGTCGACCTTTTTCATTAAAAAAAAGCTTTTTGGGTTTTCTCTATCTTTGTTTTCCTGTCCCAGTCTTGGTTGCAAAATTTCCTGAAATCGAGTATAGACACAAGAAAACAACATTTTCCAGATCAACTTTATTATGAGGTGTGTATTTCATCTTATCTAATTTAAAGCATTCACATTACTTATAATTTCAATTTACATATTTGGTTGTAAATATTGGTTTAGGACTTCTATTACATGCATTGTTAAAAACCTTACCTAACCATCCTCATTTTCCACCATCTACAAAAAGATGAAGAAGGAAAAGGGATTTTGTTAGCTGAAATATTTGTTGATATCATATTTGGTGGACAAGATGCCCTATGTCAAAATTTTTCAAATGAGATGCAAACTGAGTTTGAAATGTCTATGTTTGGTGAGATAAAATTATTTCTTGGTTTACAAGTTTATCAGATGGAGAATGGTATCTTTATCACACAATCTAAATATGTCAAAGAGATACAGAAAACTTTTGGTATGAAGAATTCAAGACTAGTAAGTACTCCTATGGCTACTGGATAGAAACTATCTAAAACTGATGATACTGCTAAAGTGAATCAAACACTATACAGATCCATGATTGGAAAGATACAATATGTTGTTCACATCAGACCAGATATAGCTCTAACAGTTGGGATTGTGGCAATATTCTCTGCCAATCCTAAGGAAAATCATATGATGGCAGTAAAGAGAATCTTGAGATATCTGAAAGGGACAAAAGATTATGAATTGTACTACAAGAAGAATGAGAAATTTGAACTAAGAGTTTACACTGATGCAGATTGGGCAGGAAATGTTGATGACAATAAAGTACAAGTGGAGGAGCATTCTTTCTGGGAAAGAGATTAGTCTCCTGGACAAGCAAGAAACATAACTGCATTTCCCAATCTAGAGTAGAAGTTGAGTATGTAGCAACTACAGTGAATTGTTCAAATTCGGTATGGATAAAGAAATTGTTGAAAGGAATGAAAGAGGAAATCACTAAGCCAACTGTTATTTTATGTGATAATGCAACTTCTATAAACATATCAAAGAATCCAATGATCCACACAAAGACTAAACATATTGCTATCAAGTATCATTACTTGAGAGAACTGGTACAAGATAAAGAGATGAGAATGGAATATATGAATACAAAGGAACAACTAGCAAACATATTCACAAAAGCTTTACCTAAGGATGCTCATGAATATCTTAGAGGTAAACTAGGGGTGATTCCCCTAACTGAGGCTGCCTAGTCAACCAAGAGCATTGCATCAAATGTGCTACAAAAAATATCTGACAAATTGATGCAGGAAAGGTCACACTTTAGGAGCTACCTAGAGTTGTGAGAAGTACAACAAAGATGATAATCAGTCATAAGAAAGATGACAAAGGGAGAAATATCATATATTGAACTGACAAGAAGATGTCTACATGTGGAAGATGTAAGTGATAGATATTGCTTTGGAATTATTGTCAAAGAGGGAGAGATTCAGATGAAAACATAGAAATAGAAAATAGATAGATATGATCTGAGATTCAGTGACAGTTGGTTGAATGAAAAGATTATGAGGAAGTAACTATGTGAATGACCAGACAAGGCAAAGTTGTTGTGAATTAGAATGAAGCTAAGGATATTATAAAACTTTCTGATGCACAGATAAAGTTTTTAGATTGGTTGGTAAATCATGTGTTATTCATTGTATAAATCCTTTAATCAAGGTGGCATTCTAATGGAATGTACTTAAATCCTTTAACCAGGTAAATTTTGATAGAGTGTTTAAATCCATTAATAGGGTCACACCTAGCAGTGCGTTTGTAAACCTTTAACATGGTTGGCTTTTCATAGAGCTCACTTTAGAAGAGTGAAAATATTAGTAACATATTACAAAGTGGTTTTTCCCAAGTTGGGTTTCCACTATAAATCCTGGTGTTATATGTGTGTGAATGTTTTGATGTGAATGTTGTTATATTCTGCACGTTAATTACTTTTGGACAATGGACTACATGTTATATGTTTCTGATATATACTTTAGAGACTGAGTTGTGTTGGTGATTAGATATGAGATTATTGAAGTGTTTAAAAGTTTAATTGGTACATCTAGACCTCAGAACAACTGATTCACCCCCCTTCTCTATTGCTCTAAATAATTCTAACATATTATATAGAGGTCTTGTCCATCCTTAAGACAAGATTTGATTGCCCTTTCAATGACAATCAATGTGTTAACATCACTCTTGATCCCATCAAGATTATCTTTCATCCTTAACCTCTTAAAGTCATCTACCAATTGTATTATTGTTGCTTCTTGTAGTATATCAATTTTTTTTCTATAGTACGTAGAATATTATCTAGATTACTTACAAGATCTCCAATATCTATAGGAATAGTAGTAAAAAAATTACTCAATACTATTGTTTCTCACTGGATTGTCTTTGAAGTCTTATTAGTCTTTTTCTCTGATTTCTCCTTTGCTTTGGAAAAAAAAAGTACTGACAATTGCGTAAGATTTATGACATCCATATCCTCTAAGTTGGTTGGAATTAATTGGGATCCACTTGCCAACAAACTAGGTATAGAAAAAGGGGTAATAGGTAGCAATCCTTTTGCCTTTTCCTCTACCTTTTTTTGTGCCTTCTCCTTTTCCTTTTCTTTTTCTTCTGATACCTGCTCCTTTACATGTTTTTTCTCCTTTTATTTCTCCTTATCAGCTAGTTCTTCTTGAGAAATCTTAAGAGGCTGAATATTCTTTACTAATTCATTAATATTGGCCAAAGTTTTAGTCATCTAAGATGGATCAGATGTATCCTGTTATGTGTCTAGTGAGATTCCAACATTGTCAATGTAGAAATCAGGTAAGGTAGTATCAACTACCTTTTCCTCCTTTGGAATCTCAGCCTCTTCAATAATTTTGGTAATTTTAGTCTCTATAGGGGTTATCACTGGAGTTGGGGTCCTTGTAGACTTTCCAAGATCACGTCACTCCTCAAGGAGTAGCTGTCCAACCTTGTCATGTGTTTCCTTTTCAACCTCTTCAAATTTTTGGGCCATAAACTTAATGATTATATTTTTGGTTCTTAGCTTTGGCCTTAGCTTATCAAACCATTATGTCATCTCACTCCTTGTCATAGTAGGGATATTCTGTAAAAGGATATCCTGTCTCATCTTAGTGTCTTCATCCAGGGCTCTTTTCTTTCTTTCCTCTAATATCTCAAATAGGTCCTTAGTGATTTGACCTTCTATTTCAATCATATTCTTTTTAAAGGCGAGCATGTTCTCCACAACTATATCTTCTATCTTATTTTTCTCTTCTTCATCATATCTATCAAATTATTTTTCAATAGAAGAAAGCTTGCCATCATTCACTTCTCTCTTTTCTTGAACTTTTAAGAAGGGCTTAAACAAATACCTTTGTGTTTCCTGTCCTTTCTTCTATTCTACCTATGCTGATTTCTTCTTGCTTGCTTCAAGTGCCCTTAGGTTTTCCTCTTCAAGTTTTCTATCCTTTTCATCTTCTTATTCCTTCTTTTGTTCCTTGGTATTCTCTGTATCCATTGCATGTATTTCCTCTTCTTGTTCCTAATTTGCAATCTTTTGCTATTTTTCCTTCCCATGTGAAGATGGAGGTGTATCCAGTGTTTTCCTCTTCCTTCCTGGTACACTAGCCATGGCCTTTGGTCTAGCTCTAGGAGGTTTTTTACCTTGTGTAGGTTCTCTAGCATCTTGTCTCTATGATGTTCTCCTAGTAGGTGTAGGAGTGTTATCTTTGTCCTTTTCTTATTCTTCTTCAACCTCCACCACTTGAGGTGCCTCAATATTGGGTTGAAGATGGGGAATATTGTATTTCTCCCCAAGTTCTCCCACTTTTTCTAAGACAGTCTTCATATCTTCTTTGATATTCCACGTTGTCCTTCAATTTTGTCAACAAGGAGCTCAACTTTATTCTCCCTTCTCACCTTTACCGGTTCTTCCTTTACTATTGTGTATTTTTCTTCATATTTCTCCATCTAGGAACATTGGGGTTGTTAGGGGATTGTAAAACATGTTTAATGCGAAGCTCTAAAATGGTGTAGTCAACTTCATAGCCCATAGGGGTAGCCCATGAAGTTCTAGGTTCCACTGTGTCAAAGCATGTATTTCAGTCTCTACCATGAAACATATGTCATTCTTGTACTTATCAACTAGTCTCCAAGGGTTTCTTTCCCTTTCGTGCATTTTATTTTGAAAGAGTTTCATCATGCCTATAATCTCAACATACCTATTTTTCTCATCACTTCTCCTATAATAGTCACTAATCATCTATATGGAGCATCTATCAAATCTCCATAGGTACATGTTAGGGAATCTTCTCATAGCATGAAAGAATATGTACATAATTAGTGATCCAAATCTGAAATGTGTTGTCCTATGAACCTTTTTATTCCTAGTAGATTTTCCATTAGCTATTGCCTTAGGACCTCACATAGGTCATACTCCTCATCTTCAATTACCATCTTATATTCCATGTGAAAAAAAATGACTGACACATTGTTTATTTTGTTGCTATATTGGAGCTTGTATACTAACATCTTTTCTAATAGCCTTACATCTTCTTGTGTGATGTCATTTACAGTCATGGCTCTTTTCTTCCATTTGCTTTTTTTTTTAGTTTTTCTATCTCAAACCTTATGTTCTTTTCTATAGTAGGTATTTTACCTAACATAGGTAATCTAGTAATTCCCTGTAGCAGCTCTTTGCTAATCTCAGTGGGAGTTCCACCAATCCATATGAACTCATCATGAATCCTACTTAGTACAATCTTGATCTAGTCTAATTCATCAAATTCAAATCTCTGCATATATTTGACTATTGGAAACTCGTGAAATTTCCTATATTCTTCTCTTAGGGTTTTGTCTGCAATGTATAACCCTAGAATTTCATCATAGATCTCTGATGTTCATATGAATTAAATCTTGTTGTGTATATAGTCCATGATTTCTTCGACATGAAGAACACCAACGATAGTGTGTGAAAATGCACCCTATTGATCCTCTTCAATGGATTTTAAAGGATGGCTCTAAAATTTGTATCCATTCCTCTCAAGTACATTAAAAACATTAGGTGTATCCATATTGATTACTTTGTTACTGGAATTGACAAAGATTTCTTGAAATAATCACAAATACCTAGCTCACCCGGCCGTGTGAGGTTTTTACAAAGATAGTTGCAAATACGTCAAGCTCCAAATACTGCTCCAATCTCTTAAATGCTCTCTGATCTTAGTGTAAATGGTAGGTGATTCGACTATAGTATTACTCCTATAGATAATTTGGCACAAGTCCCAAAAACTACCCATAAAGTTGCAAGAAACCAGTGCTGGCTCAAACTGGTAGACCTTCTCACAAACATCTCCAAAATAGATGTGATCATGTCCAAGATCACAGAAAATAGTAACTAAGTTGTCTTCAAGTTTTCACAACTTAACTCATCCATATAGGGGCTCTATATTTGACTAGTGTTAAATTGTCATGCTTCCCCTAAGGCATACATTGCCCATCATAAAGATGGTGAAGCAATACACCCTAGTATTGATTCAACAAAACTCTTATGACTCTTGTGAATTCTCGCACTCTGCTCTTCATCTTTCTTAACTTCAAATTATACAGGTTTATTCTGTTTGACCCATTTATCCTTAAATTCTACTTTTAGTTCTGCTAGCTCTCTATCTTCTTCATTCAGTTCATTTTCCTTTATGAATGGTCCGGAAGACTTCTTCCCTGGTCCTCTAAATCTGAAATACTTCACTACATGTCCATCATTGTTACATTTAAAACATGTCACCTTCTTCTTAGGTTTCAATTGGCTATAATCAATCTGCAACTTACAATACTCTGCAATATGACCAAAGTTATTGCATTTGTAACATACAATCTTCCTAGGTCTGGTGATAGGTTTCTTAATTTCTTCAACTATTTTGTCATCACCTTTATTAGAAACACCATCTTGCACTATATCATATGCTTTATTTTTTCCTTATTCTCAGATTGTCTGTATTCTACATCTTTACTACATTCACCTTTTTCTGTCTTTGCCTCATTCAAACTTTTGTCCTTTTGATTCTTAAGAAAATCATCTAAGTGATCATATGTAGGATTTCTAGACCTCCCCTCCCTCTCCCTCACTTCCCCTCCTCTCCTCTCCCCTCCTCTTCCTCTCCCTCTCCGTCCTCCCTCCTTCCCTCTCCTTCTACCCTTCCCTCCTCCCTCTCACTCCCCCTCTCCCTCCCACTCCATCTTCCCCTCTGACTCTCCCTCCCTCTCACTCCCCCTCGTCCTCCCCCCTCTTCCTCTTCCTCTCACTCCCCCTCCCACTCCCTCCCTCTCCAATCCCTCTCTCTCTCTCTCTCTCTCTCACACACACACACACACACACACACACACATCACATAAACAATAAGTCGATGACAAGGTGGAATACACTAAACAAAGTGGACTCCAAAATTTAAATAAATAAATGAATTCCAAACTTATTTTGAATACCCACACACTCATTTTGAATACATATAAAAAAGAAAATAAAAGTAAATTCAATTTTAAACATACAAATTGAATAAAATATAAGTGAATGCTAAGGTTTGAGCCAAGCACTAATATATTAAATTGGAGGAATTACAACGTCATATAAAAGAAATGAAAACACAGACAAATCCAAATAAAAACATGCAATGTGTGGAATCAGACCAATGTAGAAATATCATTCAACTTCAATAATAAAGAACCCGTTCAAAGGAAAGAAATAAATTCATCATCAAATTGGTTCTTCTAGTATATCAAGAGCACAAGAACATTAGAAATTAATATGGTGAAAGTTAGTCATGGTTAAATATAGAGAATAAATGACCCTCAGACAGGAACAACTAAATCGAACTCTATGCCTCAAGACTTAGCTGACCTTGATTTCTTTTGGCCTTCCATGCCTCAACCCACTCAATCCTATCTTGACTATCTCTTTTGATCATACCAAGCTTACAAGATTAAAATGATTTGTGAACTTAGAAAACCTAAGGATGATATTGGACATGGACTTCTTCCTACACCGCCTATACCTCCTTTACATGCTTATTTTCCACCTCCTATTTCTTATTCACCTTTTTTTCCTATCATCTCTCAACCTAGTGTGGTTCCTTCAATTATTCCTCCTACAGAAGAAAAGGAATTGATATTGATGGATCCTATCTCAAACCAAATTTCTAATAGGACCAAACATAACTATCATTCTTGTGATCATCATTGCAAATATCCTACTAGAGCTCGTCAACGTGCTTCTCAAAAAATTTCTTCCCCTCATACACCTCTTCATATTTTGCTTCCCTTTGAACAACCCATTCTTGATCCTATGGAGGAAGTGAATTTAAATCAACTAAAAATGAACAAACATGACAATTCTATTCGTATCTTAAATTCTATTACAATTAACCTTGATGATGAAGAAACTCTTGATGATGATGTTCATGATACTAACAATGATATTAATGCTATTAATTCCGATGACATGTATGCGACTTTTGATATTGATCATGATTTTTGAGCTATGATTTCACAATAGCTATCTATCACTCCTAGTAACAAACACAATGGCCTATCTTCATAACATGATATTTGTTTGGAACTAGCTATTGTTCCATATGTCATGCTTGATGTTGCTCCTCTTGTAAGTTTCCCACATTCCCTAAACACTATCGAATGAGATAGGGGACATACAATACTCTTGACTAGATCCTCTTGTGCATTGGATTTTGTGTGTTTTCCTTTCATAATGTGCTTCCCCCATGCTAATTGTTATATGTTTTGTTTAGATTTCTTTAAAAGAACGTTGTTACTCCATTAGCACAAGGCAATAAAGGAATCACCATCTCATAAATATTCTTCTATTTGTATCTCTCTTCTTCTATATGTCGTTACATGTCGTGTTGTACCCATGCCATTGTTTATAAATGTTCCTTTGTGTTGTTTGATTGGGATGATGCAAAACTATAGACAACTATTCTTTTTGGTCTCCATGATGTTGGTCTAAAAAGACTCTTCTTCATAACTCTTGCATGCTTTTCTTCTATTGTGTTGTAGTTCTACTTGCTTTGGGGGATGATGGAATTTCATTTTGACATAATATTTCACATATTATCATATGACCATATTGACCCCAAAGTTGCTAGATCCCTTTTGTGCTCTCTTTTTTCATGTGTTTATTTCCCTTCATTTGTCCTTTCTTGGGGGCATTTCATAGTGAAAACATTATTTGTGGATGCATGTACACTTCATGAAAAAAAATTCTCCCATTGAGGCATTTTCAATCACTTTAATGTGGGGGCATACACTTCACTCACATTTCACACACACACACACACAATTTAAATTTTTCTTTTCACTTCGACCCCTTATGGATACACTTTCCTTAAGGATAGATCCTCCTTTTCTTTTTTATCCCTAATGAATCTTACCTTCTATTAGGATAGATCTCTTTTGGATTCCTTATAGATACACTTTCCTTAAGGACATATCCCTCCTTCATTTTGTTGACCCCTAAGGAAGCTTACCTTCCCTTATGACATGTCATTCCTTTTCCAAGTCCTTTATTGGATACATTTTCCTTAAGGACAGATCCTTGATGAATTGACTATCGTGGTACACAAACTTGGTATAACTTTCAATGCCATCTTTTGTGACACCTTATTTGTGTGATTAACAATAAAACACAAAATATTTTTAGGCTAAGGTGATCTCTCTCTCTCTCTCTCTCTCTCTCTCTTATCAATGAGGACTTAAGTCACTATGGTACCTGATGTTTCTTTGTCTCTTTGACCTTGATGAGATCATCTTATGCATTTGATCTACTTTATCATGAGCATGAGTTTTCCTCATACTCCCACTAAAGCAGGGGATAAATGTACCATCCTAAAAAGTTAGCACTCATTTATTTAGAAGCTCTAGGACCTATTAGGCCCCATTTTAGTGATTTCCTAGATCTGAATGTGTTTATGCTTGATTTCCCGCTCCTCTTTTTCCTCTCTCCTTGAATCTCTTCACACTTCCCAAATTGTGAAGTTCGTTTAAAATTTTCCTTTGTGGGACTAGGCCAAATTTGATGTAGTCCTTGGGGGTTTTTTTTTAGTGGGCTCCGAGCCCAATGTGGGGGTGTTTCATTTTTTGACCTTAGTTGTGGTCAACTTATCATTTATGGACCCCAACATGAGTATAAAAGGACATGAAATCTCCTCATTTTGACATCTAAAAGTTTAAGAAAATCCATTGTTATCCATATGCAATCTCATTATAAGAAATCAAGTCTATGTGCAAGCAATTATTGGTGATTTCAAGTGCTCTTTTGGATTCAAGATTTGAATACAAGGCTCCCAAATCAAGATCTCTAAGTCTTCTTCCATCTATTTAAAGGAAATATTCTCTCATTTTGAAGGAAGTTTCTCTCTTCCATGGTGGCCAAGTAGAGGAATTCTCAAAGAAGGAAAGAAGATCCACATTCATCATTTTTCCTCTTCTTCTCCATTGAAGTGATCAAGCATACATTCATTCAAGATCAAGGATTTGGAAAGTGTAGATCAATTTTATTTGTGAGGAAATACTTGATTCTACAACACATTCTAAGCATACAAACATCTTCATGGGTTTATGAAATCCTAACATCCATCCATGAGGGTTTGACAAGAAAGGTGAATACTTACATTTGTCTTGTTTTACATGCATTTTTTATTTCCTTTCAAGGTTAATTCCTATACAGGGGCCTGCCAAAGGGAAGTCCCCTTTCCACAACAACTTTCCCCTTTTTTCTTGTGAGAAGGAACATGTGGAAAAGTTGTAGATCTAGATTTTTAGGGTTTCAGAACCATAGATTTATCCTCTAAAAATTTTATTAGTTTTTAGCCTTCCATGACTAGGCTGATTTTTTGGGACTAGGCCAACTTGGGTAAGAATTATCTTCAAAGTATGAAAATTTCACAGTCAGGTGTTAAAAGTCTCAAAGTTCCAGATCCTGAACAGTTCCCAATTTTGACAGATTTTTTACAATCAATTATAGATATTAAATTCACTTGTCCTCTTCTAGCTCTTAAGGTGAATTTATTATTCTTGTTTTCCTTGAAAATTTACTTTAATACATTAGATCTGAGATCATATGTTTCTAGTTATCATGTCCCTTATCATTGCATAAGTACTTTATATATCATATACATAATTTTTTTTTCATACAAGGAATACCCCAAAATCATCCCTTTTTCTAGATCTTGCATTAACACCCCTTCATACTTTTGGATTGTCCTAATCATATTTGGCCTAAGGGTGGGTTTTGTATTCCAATGTATATGAGAAGTGGGAATCTACCATTGATAACCATCATCCATATAACACATACATGCGCGCACACACACACACACACACACACACACACACACACACCTATATATACATATACATATATATATACATACACATTCTACAATCCTAGAAAGTTAACATCTATAATTAGATGATCATTTTAGTCCAATTTTATGATGTATGGGTTTCCACATCGATTTCACACTCTCTTAGCACCCACTAGACCTTTAAATTAATATTCTAAGTCTTGTGGTAATTTAATTTCCTCAAAACTCAAGGTAAGCCATTATTTATACGTTTGCTCCTCTATTCTTTTCTCTAATTCAAAAATTCATTTCATCACCTAAGTCCTATATCACCACTTAAGGCATTTACATTTTGTCTCAACCTCTAAATTGACTATCAAATCTTTTCTAGCATCCACTAATTGTTTGGGACCCACGATTATAGTTTGGCCAAAAAAATATGGTATAGGTTAGCCTAGCTGATCTATACCCTACATTTTGGACCCAAATTTATGTTGGGTACATGTCTTGGCAATTCATTAGAGGATTTGGACTCACATTCAACCTAGATGAGTTTTAACTCCTAAGATATTGCGAGGTATATAAAAATTGTATCTCTAGACATTTCTATATCTATTACTATCCTCAAGAATTAATGATCACAAAATCAAGAAATTTGCATCGAAGCATTCTCAAGGTCTTTAAGCATCTGAGTCCACAAGTATTCAAAATCTTCTGCCTCATCATCAAGAATTATGGAAAACTACAAAACCAATTTCATAAGGCTTATCTTTCATGATTTTCTTTTGGGTTTTTATGGAGTCCAAGCTATTGCATTAAAATTTATGTTCACGTCCAAAGAAGCATTGCATCATCAAGGCATGAGGTAATTCCTAATTCAGATATAGCTCCTATTTCATCTTTACTTTGTGTAATTTCATTGCATTTTAAATATCTCCTATTTTATTTCTATAGCTCCTATTTTATTTCTTGATTCATCTAAATATCTCCTAATTTGCATTTCTATATTTATTATCCTTTTCCATTTCAAAATTACATATTTAGATAAGGAAATCATTGTCCCCATTTATTGGTTGAGTGACCTCAAGAGCCTATTGGGGCCAATTTCCTTCCAAATGTGAAATCTTGGAAAGGACATGTGAGCTAACCTATTTGCATTGCTTTGATTTTTCTATTGTACATTTTGGCAAGCTCGAATCATAAGATTTTCACTTTTGATTTGGTTCTTAGACCTTATTATTTGTATGTATTACATTGTCTCATTTTATGCATTCATTTTCAAGCAAAAAAATGTACATAATAAATTCATATTGTTGTCTCTCATTTCATTTAGAGCAATAAAAACAAAAAAAAATTCATATCATGCATTAGTTAGTAATCATTGCATTTCATATAGATCCTTTTATTTCTTATTTATGTACTTGCATCAAGGAAAAATATACATATAGTTTCATACATTTTGCACATGTCATGTTGGTTTAATGTTTATCATGAACATCTTCTATAATCTTAATTTCATTTTTATCTCCTAAGGACCCTCCTCATGAGTACATATTGAGGCAAGGTGATAATCCTTTTCTCAATAATCTCCCTATTTAGTATGAACCAAATGTTATAAGGCAATGTTGATTGTTCTCTTGATATGCATCTCCCCCATGAGGATACATTGGTGATAGACAATGACATTATAGTAGAAGAAATTGATATGATTGTTCACTACCTTGAGGATACTTTACCTTCTATTCATCTTAATGATTTTATCTCTACCAATGAAGCCTTAATGAAGGATGACCCTTCTCTTAAGATTCACCCCCTTTATGAAAATATTTTGGAGCAAGAGGAGGAAATTATAGAAACCTTTCTTAATATCACCTTACCTTCATTTGACATCCCTTTTAGAGATGAAGCATTGATGGAAGTCCCTAATCCCTATTATAAACATTGTCTTACTTATGAGTATACCTTACTAGCAATTGAACCTTGGTGTACAATGGGTACGCCGTATTAATGTTGGAGGAACAAAAAATGCATTCATTCATTTGGTGGCAATATTTTATCTAAAATTAATCAATTTGAATAGAAACATTGTATAATTATCTTGTTATTTTTTTATTTTTAAACTAAATGTAACTTTATTTTTCATTCTTTTACAATAGGATAATTAGACTCCATTACCTAGAAGCTCATGCTATGTTTTTAATAAGATGGGATGGAAAGAGAGTTGGACCGAGAGAAAAAGATAGAGAGAGATAAGAAGATATATAAATAAGATAAAGTTGGAGGAGGGGAATATGGAGAAGGGACACCTAGATAAATATGTTGGTGTAATGTTAGTTATTATGTACCAATTTATACTCTTGTATTTAAATGTATCACACACTCATTGAATAATACATCATTTTTTACTATTTGATCTCATTTGGTATTAGAGTGGTCATGTTCCAAGGCATAGCGTGATGGAGAATCATTCATTATTTTGAAATCCTCTGATATCTAGTTTTTGTCATTTCTTTAGATAGACTCATGGTACATAGACTATAGGATATGAGTTTGTTATAGATTATGGTGTAGTAAGTTCACGTGATGTTCAACTACATGCCTTGCAGTGTAGTTATAAGAGAAAATCTAAGAAAAAAAAATCCAACCAGGGCACAAGAGGACGAGAAGTGTTGAAAATGGCTCTAATGTATTGCATTCCATGTTCTGCATATAGATTAAACATCCTCTTCCTAACCACCATTTTTTGTCTCATTCTTTCTTATGTCCTGATGTAGACACGAAAAATTGGCAAAAGGCTTAAATCAATCAAAAGGTGCATCAAATCATCAAAATAGCATGAAAAATCAATAAATGGAACAAAGGCAATTCAAATCAAAGGAAAATTCAATTAAATGATTAAATGATTAAATAAGGCTTAAAAAGGGGAAAAGCACTATGAAATTGATTAAATTCAATTAATGATATAGTTGTTGAAATGAAAAATCAAAATGAACCTCTTACCCTTCATGGCTAAATTTAATTACTTTAATTAATTAATAAATACTAATTTCCCTCAACAAAGCAAAAAAGGAGACAAAATGGACACAAATCACTCACTTTTGTTGAAATGGTCCAGCCTTTTGAAACCATTTAAATGTTTGTCCCCCCATTTATGGACAAAGCAAAGCCAATTGACATTACCCAAGCATAACCATGGTTATCTCACTCTACCCCCTACCCTTGGGAAAATCCTATATATTGAAGGCATTTAGAAGCATAATTCATCCACTCCATATCTTTGAATTGCAGCAAAGCTCTGTCAATTTGCATCCATATCACTCACTTATCATTTGTCATTGCTAATTAGCTTAAATTGCATTGATCATAGTAGATTGTTCATCAAATAGAGCTAGAATTTGATAGAATAGATCTAAATTTGCATATCATTTAGCTTAATTCTCATCTTTAGAGTGTCACTAGTGAGGATCATAGCTGAGAGCCTCATTTACCACTTTATTTTAGAGATCCATGAGATGTTGATAGATTAATTGTGCATTATTTAGATTAGTTTGCTTTGAATAGTGTAATTGTCTTTTAAATCTTGTTATTTCATGAAGGTGTAAATCACTCACACACACCTGATTTGGGTTTTATTATGCACTCCTCTTCCAAACTCACAATGAACTTTAGTGTATGGCTATTCAAAACACCAATTCTAGAAATCTAATAATTTCCTTGCAAGAAGTCCTCAATAGCAAATTCAAATTTGAAGCAGGGAGTCATTTTCTCCATCTCCAATGTTTGGACCTTACACCATTGAAGTATGTTCCCTCCATCCACGACTGCATTTACGATTCCATCCCATATCTCTAAAACCAAAAATTTTGTGGCCCAGAGCTCGTTGCAATAATATTTTGTTGAGGAAAACTCGTCATTATAATAGTTTAATAAATTTCTTGCTAATATTCCTATTAAAAAAAATTCCTTTAACTTATTGATTAAAATTTTTAAAACAACTTTAATAATATTTATATTAAAAATATTGAATAATTTTTTTTAATAATTAGCTTCAATAATATTTTAGCTTTATCAATCTAAATATACTTCATTTTTTTTAATTACCTCTTTGAATAGTAGTGAAGTAGAGTTATTGCCATTAATTCTTTTCTAAATTCTCTTATGAATAGGTAGAGTGTAATTTGTTAAAGCTAAATATAAAGATGATCATTTTGGCGGGAGAAATAGATTCATGGCAATGTGTTTCAAGCTAAATGGAGTATAGAGAATGTTTATATTTGAGGCAATAGAATATCCTTAACCACTCTCTAATCACTTTGTTGAATCTCACATGGTTTTGATAGTTCTAGATCTAGGACTATCTTTTATGGAAAAAGGACTACAAGTATGCTCCATATGGTGTTATTGGGAAAATGCCTTGAAAAATGTAGTGAAGACCCAATATATATATATATATATATATATATATATATATATATATATATATATATATATATATATATATAATATATACATGTCAAACTTTTTTTTTTCAGATTTGTGAAAACAATTTTTTTTGTAAGTTTTTTACCACAAAATATGTAGATCATAAAGAATAGATGGTGAAAATTTCATGAAAATGTGTTGTATTTTCCATTTTGTAAAATTTGATCGACAATACATTTTGGAAGGAGCTTAACTAGAGATCTTTCATCATTATTGGAGACCCAAGGAAACGCGTTGTTTTTGACTGCCAACTTTGAAACTTAATCTTCTACTAATCGTTGGCTTAGTGAGGGTCGTATAGTTATGGGAAGGTCATTAAGTATTTGTCCCTTTTGTTTTTCGCTCCCTCTCATCCTCTATTTCTCCTGATCTCTCTATCAATATATCTGACCATCTATATCTCTTTATATCTTTTCCTCTATATCTCTCCCTCTCTATGTCTCCCCTCTGTATCTCCCTAGATCTCTTTCTTTCTTTCTTTACATATTGTATATCTCTATCTCTCTATCTATTTTCCTCCCATCCTCTCACTCTATATTCATCTTTATCTCTATCTTCCTCTTCCTCCTCCATATCTAGAAACATCTCCCTCTCTCTATCCATCCATTCTTCTCCATCACCCCCTTCCTATACCTTTAAATCTCTACATCTCCATATCTTGAAACATCTCCCTCTCTCTATAAATCCCTCCATTTATCCCAATTGCAAACATAACATGAGTTTTTTGGTAGTGGAGCCTAATTATTTTCTTGATTGAAAGGTTTTTTAATTCTTGATTATATCCTTATAAGTGGGTGCATAGTTGATTTGAGGTTTTATTTTAGATCTTTATAGCTTATTATTTCTCAATCTCTCTCTACCCCCAAATGCTTCCCTCTCTTTATCTCTTAATTTTTTTCTCTTTTATCTCTCTACTTCTCTACCCCCCCCTCTCTCTCTCTTATTCACTTCATGTCTCATACTGTATATTCTATATCTCTAGATGTTTATTTTTCTCTATCCCCCCTCTCCTTCTCTCATTTTTTCTTTTCTCTTTACTTTTCACACTTCCCCCCTCTATATCTCCATCTTCTACCTATCTCTCTTCCTTATTGTCCACCCCTCTCTCTATCTCTATCCACCTCCCCCTCTCTCATTCACTCCCTGTCCCCCTACTTGCCTCTTTCTAACACAACAAAAATCATTTAAGTTATTATTGAGCATTGTCTTATTGTCATAATTTGTAGGGTTAGAAATTTGTTACAAATGAGGCAAGGGATGTTTTAGTAAATATTATTGCACTCATCTCTTGAATAGATGGTACCTAGATTTTGCTGCAAGACAGTGCATTGGAGAAAATGATAAATCTGCAAGCGCCTTCTTCCACTCTCCCTCCCTTATAAACCCCTTACGCAATGCTCCTTTCTCTAAAACATGTCTCCCTCATGCAGTGCAACAAAAGCTATGTTTTGAGTGTATGTGGTATAGGAGTGTTGATATGAATAGTTTATCAGGAATGTTGTCAGCACAGCTTGGAAATTGACAAATCTGGAGCAATTGTAAGTTCATGTTTTGGCTATCCTTGATGGACTCTCAACTTTGTTTATTTTATCATTTCCATCAAAAATAACTTAATTTTGTTCCATCTTTAATGTTGATCACTTCTATTCCTTCTTTCTTCATCTTTCTTTTTTCTCAGAATTGAGATTTTTGACGTCCCGCTGGGTTTGCATAGAAATGAATTCTCCAATGGCCATGTTGTAGGCTCCTTCTCTAATGGCCTGATTTGTGAATTGTGTGGAGATTCTTCATCTACTTTTAACTGGTCTTCCTTGTTGTTTTGGATTGAAATTGTAATGCTTTTATTTCAGGAGCTGGTGATGGCAGCTCTGCAACTCCTAACTCGCCACACCTAAAACCAATGGTCTCCAATCCAACCATTTATTTGTGGTGGAATTTGATACAAATTATAACCCTAAACTCAGAGATATAAATGACAACCATGTTGGAGTTAATCTAAAGGGGTTACATCCTTCATATCACAGTCGGTAGGCAATTGGATTGACGAAGAGCATCTTCAAAATTTGAGTCTGAAAAGTGGAAGGAATATTCAAGCCTAGATTGATTATGACAATGTTGAAGACCGACTCAATATGACTGTAGCAGAAGTGGGGATGGAGAAGCCTAGCAAGCCATTGATATCAGTTACTCACTTCAATCTTTCAGATGTTTTGAAGGAAGAGGTGTATGTGGGATTTTCTTCTTCTACAGGGTTTTACACTGTTGAAAATCATAACATTCTCGGCTGGAGCTTCAATATAGATGGTGACACTAAATGGTTACACGGGACTGAAATTGATTTTGAAATGAAGAAAGAGATTTGGGGTTTTGGCAAAACCAAGAAGTTTAGATTTGAATTTAGCTTTATATTTCTGTACTCTAGGAAATTCTGGTTGATTGGGTTTGTTTCATTTTATGGGAATTCTTTGTACTGATTATCTAGTCTTCAAATTGTGTGAAGACAAGATTGATGCATAGACATCATCCACAACAAAGAAAAATTGAAGATTTGAAAGGCCGAAGGATTGGAGGCAAGTCAAAAAGTTTCATCGAAGTGCGTGGTGTACACAACCTGAAAAATATTTAAATATCTAAAATCGAGGACGTGTAAAGTTGCAAAAATAGAATGGTTTAGATGACTTCAATGGTAGTCATTTTGTCTATGTGAATTCTCACCATTGGATGCAAATTTTAGCTCAAGCCCTTTCATAGGGAAATGCCTATGGCGTAACAAGAAGAGCATAACATCATTACACACACACACTCTCTCTCTCTCTCTCACTCACACACACACACATCCCCTCTCTCTTATTCCCCCCCTCCCACTCCCCCTCTCTTATTTCCTCCCCCTCCCCCTCCCCCTCACTCCCCCTCCAACTCCCTCCCTCTCTCTCAACCCCTCATCTCCCTCTGGCTCCCCCTCCTCCTCCCTCTCTCTACCCTTACCCCTCCCCCTCCCTCACTTCATCCCCTCACTTCCCCTCCCCCTCCCTCTTCCTCTCCCTCTTTCCTTCTCACCCCCTCCCTCTCAGTCCCCCTCCCTCTCTCCCTCTACCCCTCTCACTTTCACTATCCTTCCCCCTCCCCCTCCCCATTCTCCCTCTTCCCTCTTCCTCTCCCCCTCTCACTTCCCCTCCTCATCCCTCCCTCCCTCCTCTCCCTCTCCCTCTTCTTCTCTCACTCCCCCTCCCCCCTCCCTCTTCCTCTCCCCCTCTCACTGCCAATCCTTTCCTCACTCCCCTTCCCTCCTCCCTCTCTGCTCCCTCTCCCCCTCACACTCAATCCCCTCCCCCTCCCCCCCCCTCTCTCCCCTTCTCACTCCTGCTCCCCCTCACTTCCCTCCTCCTCCCCCTCCCCCCCTCCCTCTTCTTCTCTCACTCCCCCTCCCCCTCCCTATTTATCTCCCCCTCTCACTCCCAATCCCTCTGTCCTTCCCCTCTTCCTCTCCCCCTCACTTCCCTCCTCCTCCTCCTCCCCCCTCTCCATCTCACTCGCCCTCACCCTCCCCCTCTTCCTCTCCACCTCTCACTCACCCTCCCCCTTCCCCCTCAGACTCCCCCTCCCTCTCTCCCTCTTCCTCCCCCCCTTCTCCCTCCTCCCTCCTCCCTCTTCCTCTCTGCCTCTCATCCCCCCTCCCCCTCCCTCTCTCCCTCTTCCTCACTCCCAATCCATCTGTCCTTCCCCTCTTCCTCTCCCCCTCACTTCCCTCCTCCTCCTCCTCCCCCCTCTCCATCTCACTCGCTCTCACCCTCCCCCTCTTCCTCTTTGCCTCTCACTCACGTTCCCCCTTCCCCCTCAGACTCCCCCTCCCTCTCTCCCTCTTCCTCCCCCCCTTCTCCCTCCTCCCTCCTCCCTCTTCCTCTCTGCCTCTCATCCCCCCTCCCCCTCCCTCTCTCCCTCTTCCTCACTCCCAATCCCTCTGTCCTTCCCCTCTTCCTCTCCCCCTCACTTCCCTCCTCCTCCTCCTCCCCCCTCTCCATCTCACTCGCTCTCACCCTCCCCCCCTTCTCCCTTCTCCCTCCTCCCTCTTCCTCTCCGCCTCTCATCCCCCCTCCCCCTCCCTCTCTCCCTCTTCCTCCCCCCTTCTCCCTCCTCCATCCTCCCTCTTCCTCTCCACCTCTCATCCCCCGTCCCCCTCCCTCCCTACTCTCCCTTTCACTTCCTATCCCTCCTCCCTCCTCCCTCCCTACTCTCCCTTTCCCTCTCTTCTCACCCCCCCTCCTTCCTCTCTCTCCCCTCCCTCTCCCCCTCACACTCCCTCCCCCTCCCCCTCCCCTACTTCCCTCCTCCTCCCCTTCTCCCTTTTCCCTCCTCCCTCTTCCTCTCCCCCTCTCACTTTCCCTCCCTCTCCCTCTCCCTCTCCTTCTCTCACTCCCCCTTTATCCTCCATCTTCCTCTCCTCCTCTCACTCCCAATCCCTCTTCCTCTCCCCCTCCCACTTCCTCCTTCCTCTTCCTTTCCCCCTCACCCCCCTCCCACTCCTTCCCTCACCCACTCCCTCCTCCGTCTCACTCCCCCTCCCCATCCTCATCTCCTTCTCCCTCCCCCTCACTCTCTCGCTCTTCCTCTCCCCCTCTCACTCTCCTTCCCCCTCTCTCTTCTCCCTCCTCCCACCTCCCTCTTCCTCTCCCCCTCTCACTTCCCTTCCCTCTCCCTCTCCTTCTCTCACTCCTCCTCTATCCTCCATCTTCCTCTCCCCTTCTCACTCCCAATCCCTCCCTACTCCCCGTATCCCACTCCCACTCCCACTCCCACTCCTACTCCCACTCCCTCCTCCCTCTTCCTCTCCCCCTCACTCCCCTTCCCACTCCCTCTTTCCCTCCTCTCCCTCGCCTGCTCCTGCTCCCTCTCCTCTCACTCGCCCTCCCCCTCCCCACTCCCTCACTCTCTCTTGCCCCCTCCCCCTCCCTTTTTCCATGTCCCCATTTCCCTCACCCACTCCCTCCTCCCTCTCACTCCCCCTCCCCCTCCTCATCTCCCTCTCCCTTCCCCTCACTCTCTCGCTCTTCCTCTTCCCCTCTCACTCTCCCTCCCCCTCTCTCTTCTCCCTCCTCCCTCCTCCCTCTTCCTCTCCCCCTCTCACTTCCCCTCCCTCTCCCTCTCCTTCTCTCACTCCCCCTATGTCCTCCATCTTCCTCTCCCCCTTTCTCCCAATCCCTCCCTCCTCCCAGTCTCCCACTCCCACTCCCACTTCCTCCTCCCTCTTCCTCTCCCCCTCACTCCCCTTCCCACCACCTGACTCCTCTCTTCTTCCCTCCCCTCGACTTTTTCCTCCCCCTTCTCCCTCTCACTCCCCCTCCCCACTCCCTCACTCTCTCTCACCCCCTCCGCCTCCATCCCTCCCCCTCCCTTTTTCCATGTCCCCATCTCCTTCTCCCTCCCACTCCCTCCCCCTTACTTCCCCTGCCTCCTCCCTCCTCCCTCTCTCCCTCTCATTCCCCCTCCCCCTTCCTCTCCCACTCCCTCCCTCTCCCCTTCTCACTCTCCCTCCCTCACACTCCCCCTCGCCCTCCCCCCGTCTTCCTCTCCATCTCACTCCCCCTCCTACTCCCTCCCACTCACCTCCTCCCCCTTCCTCCCCCTCCCCTCCCACTCCCTCTATCACTCCCCCCCCACTCTCTCTCTCTGTCTCTCTCTTCCTCTCTCCCTCACACACACACACACACACACACAATAAGTGCCTCAAATCAAAGTGAATGTCAAAGTTAAATCAAATAAGTACATATAAAAGACTAAAATCTAATTTTAACACACTTCACATAAACAATAAGTGAATGCCAAGGTGGAATACACTAAACAAAGTGGACTCCAAAATTCAAATAAATAAATTAATTCCAAACTTATTTTGAATACTCACACACTCATTTTGAATACATAAAAAAGGAAATAAAAGTAAATTCAATTTTAAACATACAAATTGAATAAAATATAAGTAAATGTTAAAGTTTAAATCAAACGCTAATATATAAAGTTTAAGTCTATT